>JBAMBR010001288.1:0-36552 GCA_037044475.1 Zaprionus obscuricornis
AAAAAAAAAAAAAAAAATACACACACACATATACACGCACACACATATAAGCATACATAGTAAACTATGTTGTGGCTGTAATATGCGTGATTTACAAGTTGTACAGCGCTTATGTGAGTATTTGAGTAAGAGAGACTGCGAGAGAGAGAGAGAGAGAGAGGGAAGAACAAGCATTTGTCCGGACAGTTGGACAAGCATTTAATATATGAATAAATTAAGTGCATTATTTGTAAAAGTATTTTTGTTATTTTTTTTCTTTTTTTTTTTCTTTTATTTTTTTTTAGTTTTCTTTTGTTGTTTTTTTTTTTTTGATTTTTTTTTTGCTGAGCACATAAAACATTAAGCATACGCCCCGTGTGCAGTCTTTGGGCATCAATTGAGACGTTTAACAAAAGGCCGACGCTACCTTTTACCTTTTTTTTTGCCTCTCTTTCTTTTTTTTATGGTGTGTGTGTGTGTGTGTGTGTGTGCGTAATGAATGTATAACACGCTTTGCATCCATTCATGTTGCGCTGCGCACAGTGCTTGCCAAACAATTTGTAACTAAAGCTTTAAATTAAAATATAAATCTTTAGCCGACAATTATATAATCAGATTATAATATATATATATATATATATATATTTATATATATATAAATGCATATATAAATTATTGCACAGTGGTGCAAAAGTGCTTGCAAAATATATATATATATATATTTTTATTTTTAATAATTATATAGATACATATATAAAATATAAACTATAAAATATATATTTATGAATTATTGCACAGTGGTACAAAATCGCTTGTAAGAATTATGATAATAATTTATATATATTTATGTGTATATATATTTTAATTTTGTAATACATATAAACTATTATATAAATTTATAAATAATTGCACAGTGGTGCAAAAGTGCTTGCAGAAAAAATTAATCATAAATTTTATTATTAATATTTAATATTTTTTTTTGGTAATTTTATTTTCAAAATTTATTTTTATTTTATTTTTTTTTTCGTAAAACTTTTGCACCACTGTGCAATGATTTTGCTTTGGGAAACAAAAAAACAAAAAATAGAAAATAACAAAATAAAATAAATAAAAAAAAAAAAGGTTCTCTTTGCATTTTAGTGCCCAATTTTCTATGCGCTGCTCATGCATATGCAGATGCCTCTCACTCTCTCACTCTCTCTCTCTCTCTCTCTATGTGTGTATAAAGCGTGCGTGTATGCTGTAAGCACTGACCAACTAAAGGGTCACCCAGTGCCTTATGACCACATGCTATGTCGCTTTCACTCTCACTCACTCTCTCACTCTCTCTCGCTCGCTCGCACTCTCTTTCTCTTTCTCAGTCTTATACTTTTCCTTTTGCCTTGTCACCTTCCTTTTGATTTTTAGCAGAAGCAAAACTACACTTAAACCAATTTTTGTTGTAGTTCTTGTTGTTTTTGGTTTTTGTTTTTTGTTTTTTTTTTGTTTTATTTTATTTTTTATATTTCTTTTGTTGGTCAATTTCTTTTGCTGCTCGTTCAACGCTCGTTTAGACATCATTTTGTCATTTTGCTACACTGCTGACCCCACAAACATTCTCACACAACTCGCTCTCTCTCTCTCTCTCACACACACACACACACACACACACTTGCTGCTCAGAGCAGTCTCAATTCGAACAAGAGCCAAGCAGCTGCTTAGTAGTATGTCATGATAGAGCATGGCAGATGGACAAGCGAGGGTTGAGGAGGGTGAAGAATGGAAGTGGAGTGCTACGAGGCAAGTGCTGGACGTGTGCTTTAAATGTCAAACCCTTTTCAAAAAATACTAGTCAGACAGTCTAACGCAATTTGCCCAACCTAAAACCCATCACCGGCACCGACTCTTACTTGCCGCCCCCCAATTGCCACACGTCCACGGCAGCAACTGCTGGCAGTGTAAGCAGCACGCATCGTCAATTTTCGGCTCGTTTTTGCCACAATTTTCATACATGCACAATACATGTGTGTGTGTGTGTGTGTGTGTGTGTGTGTGTGTGTGTGTGTGTGTGTGTGTGTGTGTATGTGATAGGCAGATAAATAAAATTGTATTATTAACACATTTGAAATGCCAAGCAATGTTTGGTCAAACGTTCCTAATGCGAGGCGGCCCCCGTAAGATGCAAAGCATTTACTTTTATCCTCACAGAGCGTAAGTGTATATGTGTGTGTGTGTGACTGTTGGTGTATGCGTGCAGGCGCCTAATATCCTTTCATTCAAATTGTTTACTTGTCAGCCTCGTCAAAGCAAGCAGCCGTCCAAAGGGCCGTCTGTCCGTATGTCCGTATGTCAGTCTGTTTGTCTGTTTGCTCAAAATGTCCATCAAATCGCAGCGTCTGCATATTAATCTTCAGCGCACACAGATTTCCATAGACAAATGCTTGGAAAGCACGAAGGAAAATAACAACGATGCCAACGACGACAGCAATGGGAATGGCAACAGCAACAGCAACAGCAACGGCAACGAGGCAACGATTGGACAGCGAGCAGTGAAAAAAAAAAAAAACAAAAACAAAAACTGTGCGAATACTAGATATGTTTGTCACACTAGGCCACGCCCATCTAACTGACAGACAGACTGACTGTCAGTCTCTCCGTTTGTCTCCTCAACTGACAATCTCAATATTATGCAGCGTCTTCTTCTCGCACAGTCGACACTGTTGAGAGTTGAGACTGCAATTACTTTCAGGTCCAAGACATGGCTTATACTACCATAAACCAAATAGCTTTCACTCTTACATCCCTAACCTCTAACACTCTTCCAACATCTTTCCCTTTCGTCATTCCCCTTGCACTTACTGTGCTATTTCATGCAAACGAAATCAAAGTCAAAAGTCATTTCTCTAGTTACAGCTTCAAAATTGTTGCTTAGTTTTTTTGTAAACACTTTGCGTTTTAGACGCCAACTGCAAAATCCAAGAAGAAAAAATAAATATAAACCAGAAAGTAAAGTAATCTTGGGATAGAACGGAAGATTTCATACCCCTTGCAGTCTTGGAAGAAAACTTTTCATAAAAAAAAACTGCATTTTCCAGCGACTATTCCTATGATAGCTATATGATAGAGTGATCCGATCCTAACGGTTTTGACTTATATACAGGTTATGGGCATAGAGAGTATGTGGACCAAGTTTCATGGAGATAGCTTTAAAACCGAGAGATTAGTTTGGGTTGAAACAAACTGACAGACGAACAGATGGAAGAAAAGGACTGACAGACAGACATAAATATTTGGATACTTCTGTCGACGATAATCACGAATATCTATACTTTATTGGATGTCCTGTCCAAAATTAATATAAAATCTGCAAAGCTATAAAAATGTCTAAATTCCTTTATTAAAATTGTTATAAAACCAAATTGTTTGTTTCTTCCTTTTTTTTTACCCAAGATCCACAATTTTCGGCCGATTACTCGTAGAGCAGCTATATGATATAGTTGTCCAATTTAGACCAAATTTATATGAGATCGTTTCACCTAATGATTTCAAATTTTTAGTCATCCCTAGAGTCATCCCTAGAGTCATCCCTGACATATCTTGAAATAGAAAAAAGGAATAAAATTCGTATAACTTTCAAAGTTTTTATGGCATATTCCCCATTTACGAAATATATTTTGTATAGTTACCAAAACTACATAGAATTTGATAGAACTTAATCAAGCTTAATCTTGACTTGCAGAATACCCTGTAATCTGTAGCTTAGTTCAACGAAATGAATGTGATTAATTATATAATCACTTGAACATTATCATTATCATTAGACTTGACTTTAAGCATGTCCTTTTGGCATTGGAAACGACCCTTAAGTGACCCGACAGCAACCCGTGTAGTAACTATTTGGTAGGCGTGGCATGGCGTGGCACGGCATAGCGTTGGGTGAGTTGCTTGTTGTCTGACAAAGATTTGCCTAAAGTTGCAGCTGCTGCTGCCAGTTTTGCCTCCGCCTGTACGGCTACCCGGCTGCTATTTGTCTGTCGTTTGTCCTCTGCCTGCCGGCTGTCTATTATTGTCGTCGCAATGTGACAAGCAACACGACAAGCAACAACAACAACAAGTAGTCAGTGCATTGCCTGCTCGCTGGCCAGACAAGTGGAAAGGACATTGGGCATTTTACTGTGAATCTTGATGTTGCTGCTGATGCTGTTGCTGTTGCTGCTGCTGCTGCTGCTGCTGCTGTTGTTGGCTTTAATTTTGTTGCATGTTTGCCCAAATGTTCTCACATTGACCCTCAGCTGGCAAAGGGTCGCGCATATTTATTGCCATATCGCTGGGCCAAAGCTTGTAGCAATTAGCAGCAGCGACAACGACAGAAATAGCAGCAGCAGCAGCAGCAATAGCGACAGCAGGCGGACAAAATTGGACAACAGTACAGATGGACTGTTAGACAGGCAGCTGGACAGACAGAGAGAGACAGATAGACAGACAAATAGACAGAGAGACAGAGAGACAGACGTTACAGCAGAGCCTGTAAAACTGTTGACCTTACTTAAAATTTAATGAATCGAGCTGCGAGCTGCGAGCTGCGAGTAGCGAGTAGCGTGTGAGCTGAAACTGAGCGGCGGCTTCAGCAATTTATTTGCGACGGTCTGTACCCCAACAACAACAACAGCAACAGCAGCAACATATATATAAAAAAAAAAAATCAAGCAATAGCTACACAGCACATTAGTCATCGTCAACGGACCCAAAGTCGAGGCAAAGTGACAAAAATTATGCACAAAAAAAAAAAAAACAAAATTAAAAAGGAAAAAAGAAAGACAGAGAGAGAGAGGGAGAGAGAGAGAGAGAAAAAACAGAGTGTAAAAGCAAAAATTAAATGTTTAGACGCTGACATTGAAAGGGTGAACATTATGCTATGTTTTGCTCCATTGTTAAGTTCTATGCACGCTTCGATTTGAATAAATGCCGCTCCTTATCAGCTGCCAGACAAACAGACAGACAGACAGACAGACAGAGAGACAGGCAGACAAAGAGAAACAGACGGTTTATGGGACAAAATATTTCAACGGGCTAGTGGGGCGTATGCGTAATAAACAGAAGCTGAAATCAAGCTCTGTTTCTCATGTTTAACTCGAAACTCAAAAACTGAAAACTCGAACTCGTTAATTAAGTGTGAATCAATAAAAAATTGAATTATTAAATTTAACCAAAAACAACAACAACAACAATAACAGTAAAAAACAAAAAAAAAAAAAATAAAAAATAAGTTCTAATTGTGCATAAAAATTCAATTTTATATATTTGCAGAAGAACCACGCAACGATGAAAATGAAAATGAAGATGAAGCAGCAGCAGCAATAGCAACAGCAGAATTAAATGAAGAAAAATTGTAAGTGGAAAATACAGAAAAAATAGAAAAAAAAAGAAAAGAAAAGAAAAGTTGCCTTTAATTGCCATTGACATTTCTTGCTGCTACTTTCAACTATAATTAAATGATGAGCAAAATTTGAAGAGTAACAAAAATTTTTAATTGATATTGACAAAAGAAATGCTTACATAATATTTACACTGAGAAAATTTATAAGCATGGGGGAATGAAGAACCATTGAGAGAGAGAGAGAGAGAGAGAATGAGTGAGTGAGAGAGAATGAGAGAGAGAGAGAGAATGGGAGAGAATGGGAAGTAAGAAAAAGAGAAGAATATGAGAAAGTGAAGAAAGGGAGAGAGAAACAAAGGGAAAGAGAGATAGAAAATGATAGATGGAAAAACACAGAGAGAGAGAGAAAGAGACAGAGAGGGCGAGAGAAAGAGAGAAAGAGAAAGAAGAAAGCGAGAATAAAGAAATCAGAAAGAAATAGAAAGAGAGCGAGAGGAGTGGAGACAGATAAATAAAGAGAGTGGAAATTAAAAATGAGAGAGAGAGAGAGAAAAAAATAATGAGAATGAGAAAAACGGAGATAGAAAGACAGAGAGACAGAGAGAAAAAAAAATGTGAAAAAGACAGTGGGAGAGTGAGAGAGAAAGAGAAAAAAAGGGATACAACGAAAGAAAGAGGGAAAGAAAAGGAGATAGAGAGAGATAGACAAAAGACAGAGAGAATAAAAGAATGAGAGAGAAAGATATGAGAACAAATATGCGAAAAGGAGAGAGAGATATGTTAAAGTTGACGAGGTGAATAAAACAACGAGAGAAAGAGGGAAAGAGAAGGAATGAATTAGAGAGATAGAGAAACAATAAGAAATAGTGAGTGCAAAAATGAGATAATGACAGAGAGAGATAGTAAGATAGAGGGAGAGGGAGGGACAGAAAAGAGAGAGAGAATAAAAAGAGCCAAAAACAAATAGTAAGTGTGCGAAAATGAGAAAAAGAGAGTGAAAGAGTCTAAAAGTAGAGAAAACGAATAAGCGAACAAGCGAGAGAGAGAGAGAGATAAAGAGAAAGAGAAAAAGAAAAAGAAAGATAAAGATAAAGAGAAAGAGAAAGAGAAAGAGAAAGAGAAAGAGAAAGAGAAAGAGAGAGCAAGAGCAAAAAGGAAGCAGAGTGGTAAAGAAAGAAGGAAAGAGGGAAAAAGGTAAAAACAGAGCGAGAAAAAGAGGAAGACTGAAAGAAAGAGAGAGAGAGAGAGAGAGAAGTGAGAGATAACAAGTGCTATGGCGAGTAAAAGAATGAGAATAAGAGAATGAGAAGGAACTTGAAGGTAAGATGAACGTGTGAGTGGAAGTGATAAATAAAAGCTGGCAAATAAAAATGAAAATGAAAATGAAAATGAATGAATTCAATTGCAACATTTTGTGGCAAGTGATGACTTATTAGAAAGCAAAAGCAAAAGCAAAAGACGATGGCACGAAAATTAACAATCTTAAGCTGCACTCAAAGTTCTACATTTGTTGCCATTCATGTTGCTGTTGTAACTGTTGTTGTTGTTGTTGTTCCTGCTGTCATTGTTGTTGTTTATGTTATTGTTGTTGCTGTTGCTGTTGCTGTTATTTGCTATTTGCTGTTTGTTGCTTTTTCGCTGCTTGTCGGCCAATCGTAAATTGTGTGCTCGTATCTTGATTGGCATTTTGAATGCCACTTTGCTTTTCTCTCTCTCTATCTATCTCTATCTCTGTCTCTGTCACTGTGAAGCAGCGACAGATGTGGGCGATGTTATATTTGAAGATTGGGCGGAGCGACAACGGCAACAACAAAAACAATGAGAACAACTGTGGACAATGAACGCCATGACCTGACCTTTTTTTTCTCAACAATATTTGTTGCTGTTGTTGTTGTTGTTGTTGTTGTTGACGAGCTCTGCTTTTCGATTTTAAAATGCTTAACAAACAAGTGGCAAGTGCTGAAATCACAAATAATAAACAACAACAACAACAACAACAATGAGTAACAATAGCAACAAATTTATGAGCCACACGCGCCAGTCTGGTCTTGTCTGCTCTACTTTGGTTTGGTCTGCTCAAAGATGTTTGCCTCTCAACAACTTGCCACTTGCCACTTGCCATTTTGCCACTTAACGCTTTCAACTTGCCAAAGTGTCTTCAAACTCAACTTCAACTTCAACTTTGACTGTGACTTTAACATCAACATTAACTACAACTACAACTCTAACATCAACTCCCGCTACAACTCCAACTTTAACTCCAACTACAATGCCAAGTTCAACAATAACTTTGAAGCCATTAAAAAGAGAAAAACAAGCGAAACTAACTAACGAACTAAATGAAGAACTAACTAACTAACATTGCTTGAAGGTTTTTTTTTTTGGGTATCGAATGGGGAATATAAGCTACGATGCAATTAACAGAACTTAAGTTAAGATGCTCTTGTTTATGTGCCACACACACACATACACACACAAATACATAGGATGCGAGACCCCATGCGGATACCCTGGGGATATAAAAACTTCAGAGTCAATTCGTTAAGGTGACGCTGCATAAATGATAATTATAAAGTTACAACAAAAATGAAAGATATTAAGACTGTAAACTGTAAACTGTGACTAACTGTAAGTGTGAGTATAATTTTTAGTCACAGTCTAAAGTGTAAAGACTGAATCTGTGTCTAAGAGATTACCAGCTGTAGATAAACTTTGAAATACGTACAAAAAAAAGTCGACAGCGAAAAGTTTTTCAAGCATTATAAATTATATCATAAAGATGATAAGTATGTGATGGGACTGGTAATGGTAATGGTAATGGTAATGGGAAGCAAAGCGTGAATATATAGAAATATGCCTGGAAATGTTAACTTTAAGCTGGCGATAGTCAGGGATTATGGTATTATCCTATAATACATAGAGAATATAAGCGATATTTTAAGTCTTAGTTTAGCATTGAAATTTTGTGCAA
Organism: Zaprionus obscuricornis; assembly: GCA_037044475.1. Taxonomy (NCBI): domain Eukaryota; kingdom Metazoa; phylum Arthropoda; class Insecta; order Diptera; family Drosophilidae; genus Zaprionus; species Zaprionus obscuricornis. Next base: position 8,307 of record JBAMBR010001288.1, read on the forward strand.
TTAGCTTACGAAAGAAGGCAAAAAAAATTAAAAAATATGCATAGCTAACTTAAGCATTGTTATCGATAATATTATCGATAATTAGAAAAAAAATAAAGAATATAAGCGATATTTTTAGTCTTCATTTTGCATTGAAATTTTGTGCAATTAGCTTACGAAAGAAGGCAAAAAAAATTAAAAAATATGCATAGCTAACTTAAGCATTGTTATCGATAATATTATCTATAATTAGAAAAAAAATAAAGAATATAAGCGATATTTTTAGTCTGAGTTTTGCATTGAAATTTTGTGCAATTAGCTTAAGAAAGAAGGTAAAAAAATCAAAAAATATGCATAGCTAACTTAAGCATTGTTATCGATAATATTATCGATAAGTAGAAAAAAAAATACTAGCTATCTATTACTTAAAATTACCTGTTTACTTATTGCCTCAATGTGATGAAATGCAATGCAATTGAACACACCTATAGAAAATTCTTTTGTCGATAATATAATCGATAAGTCAAAAGCATCCAAAATTAACTATTCATTTTAATCAGCTATGTGACAAAGACTTGTTGCCACAGTGCGATAAACTAAAATTATAAATTATTGCCAACGCTAGTGAGCAAAACTATCGATAATGAAATCGATAAGTTGACAGCATTTTGCTTAAATTTGATAGTTTTAATTATCTGGTGTTTTTTTTTATAATTAATTGAAAAGCTTTTTGCTACATTGTGCGATAATAAATTAATATTATCGATTATACAATCGATAAATTTATAATCGTCAATTAGCTATAATTGGGAGCATAATTAATTTGCAATAATACCTTGTTACCACAGCATGATAAGCGACAATTAAATTAAAGCTAACAACAATTAAAAAAAAATATCGATAATATAATCGATAAGTTAATAACATTAATAATCATCAATTAGCTATAATAAACTTCTTGCCCAAAAAATTAAATTGTTGCCACAGCAGGATAAACTACATTTAAATTAAACTTGCCAACATTAGACAAAAATTATCGATAATATAATCGATGAGTTTAGCACAAGTGAACTTTGCTAAACATCATCACTCCATATACCATACATTATACATATACATATGTGTATAGTATAGTTCAAAGTGTGACCTCAGTGTTGCAGCGCTATATATGTATATGCCCCCAATTGAATATTGATGCCACAACTTTGCGTCAATTATAATAGTTTTGGCCGCAACGAAGCCAAAGCCATTAACCTGGCCCGCAAATCAATACCTTATAGTCTACAATCAGCTCAAACAGCTAGTGGTGCAATTTACTGCTGTTGGTGGTCTCCAGGCTTGGAGGTTTGGAGGTTTGGAGGTTTGGAGGTTGAAGTTGAAGTTGATGATTGTTGATTGCGGTGTGCAGTTTGCCTGTCGGAGCATCGGTTCGGCACTTTGCCAGCTGGCAATGCACTAAACCAACGCAACTTTTAACTTTTTAATGCAGCAGCAACTTTTTATGCCATGGCATAGCAATAAATATTGTAAGGCAACTGATTAACAACACCGACAGAGAGAGAGAGACAGGGAGTGTGAGAGAGAAAGAGACCGCAGACCTAAAAGAACAATGGCCGTATAATAGTTCAGCTAAAAAAAAAAAAAAAACAAACATTAAAGCTACAATCGAAAATGATCAACTACTAAATACCCGGTAGACATATGCAGGGCATTAAAAAATTCTAATCCAAACGACTTCAACACTTGATACTGAGCATAGAATATTTTATGTGCTCGACCACGCCTACAACTGGCTGCCTAACATACACTTCCTGTTGTGACAAAGACTAATGGGTACCGGGTACAATAGCACTTGGCCAATACCCAAACAATAGCCAACAGCTGCTAAATGGAGCGCAATGTGCATTTAATCAGCATTGAAAATGGAAATTTTTTACGTATGTTTTAGATTATATTAAATGTTACTACAATCAAAAATTTAGAAGAGTGTTAGAGAGGGAGAGATATATATAGAGAGAGAGAGAGGAAGCTTGTTTATGTGCGTGTGTATGTGTGAGCTTATTATTAATATGTGTGAGTCGAAAAGGGGTTGGCGTGCTGCGCTATGATTTATAGTTGTAATTAAAATCTATGCGCACCATCAAAAGGCCTCAGTGCTTTGCTACAGCAGTGTATATAAGTGTATGTGTGTTTGTGTGTGTTGCCACAAATAAGCCGTTAAGACTTTTGTCAAAAGGCATAAAAAGACGCATACACACACACATACACACACGGAGAGAGAAAGAGCGGAGCATATATATGAGAAAAAAGCTTAAAGAGCGCAAAAACCAAGGAATCCTTTTATGCCGGAATTTAATTAAGCCAAATCTCACTAAACACACACCACACATACACACACACACATACACACACACACACTCACACAACATACACCCACACACACACACACACACACACACATATACACAGAGAGACAAAGAACACAACTGGGGAACCATCAAACGATGACAATGCCTGTCCAGCCTCTGCCTCATCTTCAGCATCAGCTTCAGCTTCAGCTTCAGCCACAGTCTCAGTCTCAGTCTCATGCAATATTGCCTTATTGTTTTTTGCCCTTGGCTGTGTACTCTATATATACTGTACTGTACATCTACCCCAGCTCTGCCCCCTCTTCGCGATCCCTTTCTTAATACACAGCAACACCCAAAGAGGTGTGGTGGGAGGGGGGAGGGGTGGGGTGGTCGGGCAACAGCCTCGTCTGCTATCTTTAGCGTACAGCTTGCATATGACTATTGCCTTTAAGAACCGAAAAACAACAACAACAACTACAACAGGTATACTCGACTATAAGATACCCTGTACTCTGTAAAAACATTCACAGTTTCCCAACTACGACGTGGCACTTAATAATATCATAATTTCTTTATTTATTATGCAATATTTGCTATTTTATGTTGAAATGTTATGCTTGTGAAGGCGCTGAGGGCGTGGCTAAAAAAAAAACTAACTAATACAAACACTTTGAAAGCTCTAGCGCTTATAATCTCTGAGAAAGAGTTATTCCTACAGACCGATCTACTAAACAAGAATATATACATATATATAAACTCTATAGGACCGCCATGCCCTCTACTGCCATTTATTAATTTTCTGTTGTCTGAAAGTCATATTACCCTATATAGCTCTACGGGTACTGGATATAACAAGCGCAGAGTTATGAAGAGTAGGGAAGACCAGCTACAGTACAGACACAGAGTAAGGGAGCAAGTTAAACTGAATCTCTCACTGACCAAAAGTCGCAGTTTGTATGCTCTCTATAGTATAACAGTGCCTAGGCATATATGTAGTATGTTATAGTGTATAGCTACTAACATTGTTCTAATAGTATATAGCGTTAAAAAAGTTTTCATATTTACACGCCAAAGATAGTATGATATGAACTTTATATTATCTGAAATGAAGTTTAAGCATAACTTAAGTTTAGATCGTGTTTAACAAAAGAAACTTTGAAATTAGTTGCTATAAATCAAGTTATCTCTCTCTCACATACACTCACACTCACTCAGTCACTCATACACACACTCAAACACACTCAAACACACACACACACACACATACACAAAGGAAGCGAGTATTCACGTTCGAGAGTTGAGAGTATTCACACTTTATAGGGTCGTAAATAATATGCGAACAAATTATGTGTTATGCCCCTGCTTTGCCCACTGTCCGCTCTACTCTCGCTTTCTCTCTCTCTTTCTTTTTATACTGCACTGCTCTACACTCCTTTGACTCATTGCCATCTGCAATATGTGTGTGTGTGTGTGTCTGTGCAAAGGGTATTAAAATTGGGTCCACAAGTCAAAACAGAAACAGAAACAAAAAACGAAGAAAAAAATTCTCATAGGACTTGTATTAGGTCAGTCGAGTTATAGTTGTTGTTGTTGTTGCTATTGTTGCTAAATAAGTTAGTGAGAAATCTGTGCATATAATCGCCAATAAACGTATTCGTATATCAAATGTTTTAATACTTTTTGATATACTCTAAATCGCATTTGTATCTCTATTCTTTTATTTTTTTATACCCTTGCCGAGAGTATATTAATTTAATGGATAGAAGTCTGTAACGAACCTTAGACCCAACACAGTGTACAACAGACAATAGACATCTTGATCAGCGTTGTTTGTGACAGCAGGAAAAGATGTAGTGATAGGCATTATAAGCATTAATAGTTCATTTCCGACTAGCTGTCCCTATGTCTCACTGGGCATCCGTCCAATCGTATAAACACTTGGATCTCAGCGACTACAAGAGCTAGAGTCCCCAAATTTGTTGCAAAGTGCTTGTATTAGTTGCAGGTTAATCAAGTTTATTTTTGATTATTGCCACGCCTTCAACCTCTCTAGAAATCAAGCATGATCCTGTATAACCAAGCATTAAGAAAAACAAAAGAAAAAAATGTTTATTGAATTTTTATAGTTAAATCGATTTGTTAGTAAGTCGATTAGGCCGAAAAAAAATATGAGATTCTATTGCAACATTTTTCTACGATACAAGCAAAAAAAAAAAAAAAAGAAGCAGAAAAATATCTGTTAGAAATTCCAACAAAAATTTCTATAGATATTTTGCGATCTATAAGTTCACATCAATCAAAATGCGAAATTTCATTAAATTCATGTTTCCTGGAATTCATTTTTAATTCTTAAGGGGGGAGTTTTTTCTTTTTAATTTTTTTTCTCAATGTTCTCTGCAGTAAAATTATGGCCAATAGCTCAAATAAATTTTTGCCTCTACTCGAGAATAAAGAAAAGAATCTTAGAAAATAAAAAAATGTTTTTTTTTTTTGTATTTTTGTTCTTTCAAAATTAATTGTAGCAAATATTTTGCATAGAAATTTATGAAATTGTTATCGTTATTGTTTGCCAAATGATGAATCATTGCATCATTTTCAATGAAATATTTATATATCAATACCAAAAGATAAATTTCTAGGGAAATTTTCTAAAGAAATATTCTTGGTCTATTTCGAAATGATGCTTAAAGCAATCGTTTTTGGCTTTTAAATAGTTAATTACATTGTGCTTGAGACAAATGCCACTCAATTAGTGTCCAAAAATAGCCAAAAAGCGCTCAAAGTACAAAGAAGCTGGGGTTTTTTTTTTTTTATTTTATTTTCTGGCATTTTGGTCGATGAACTTAGACGAAATAACAGTTAGATATGAGAGATATCAATCTCAGCGTCAAGGTCAACGGCAATGGTAACGGCAAGTAACGCGCTGTTAGCATATGTTTGACTTTTCTTACGAATATATGTATATTGCATAAATAACTCTTATATCATATGTTAATAGCGATATGCTGTCCGTAGACTATTTTGATCAAGTGTTAAAATCATTTCAATATGGCCGAAAACAAAAGCAAGAAACAAAATGTTCATTTAATTGTACTGTAAAGTAACTAAAAGCTATAAGCACAAAGAACAAGCGAGAGTGAGATGGAAATGGAAATGGAGAATGAGATGGAGATGAAGATGAAGATGAAGAAAGTGCGTGGGGGGGGTGGTGGGGGTTTTAAGCATGACAGACAGTGGCAAAAGTGGCGCATATACGAATAGACGGACATGTAATTCAATAACCGTTACCCGGTCGGCCGTCTGTCCGTCTGTCTTTTGCCGTCTGTCGTCTGTCGGTTGGTCGGGGCGGTCGTCTCTGTATAAAACTCAATTTAATGGGTGCCAAGTTTTGTGTGGCTTTTGTGTTGGCCATGTCGAGAGCCTGTCAACAACAGTCAACAACAGCAAAAGACAACAGTATGTCGCACAACTAATGACTTGTAAATACCCTGTAAAATTGTGAAATATACATTTTATGCTTCAAAATTATATTGATTATTATAAAGAGTTACAAGCAAAAGTTACGCATGAGTCGTGCATAGCATAAACTGTAATGTGTCGTTGTTTTTTTTTTTTACAGGGTATTGACGCTAACAACTAAGCTTCAAGTTTAAATATATATACATTATATGCATATACTATATAATATATATATATATGTATATACATTATATACTTTTACTTTGCGAAATGTAAATCAATTCATTTTAAGCCTTCACTTTAAAGTTTCTGTAGTCTTTGGTCAATACTTGCTTAACTGCAGGACAACAGCAACAGCAAACAAACAAAGAAATAGAACAAGAAGAACAGTAACAACAACAACAACAACAACAACAATAATAAATAGTAGAAGAATCAGCAAGAGCAGCAACAACAGCAATAGAAATTGGTATTTCTATAGAAATTAACAGTTCATGGACCTGAACAACATGTAATTATGCCACACTTGGCGACAGATTCAACACTTGCGACGCTTCAATGAAGTGGAATCCTTATCGTATGTATTTGTATTTGTATTTGTATGTGCGCGCATCAGTCAACAGCAACAGCAACAGCAATGCGATTAGAACCAGAACATATATACATAGAGAAAAATATATAGAAAAATATATAGATATATATTTACTGGCATACATTTGCACATGAAGAGTCTGATTTAGTAGGTGAGATACAAGTACAAGCTACTCATACTCATACTCATACTCATACTTGTATTCACATTCACATTCGCATTCACTTTCGTATTGGTATTTGTATTTGTATTTAGCCCTCAAGGCGGCTCTAAGCAAACGTTCGACGACCTCTGGAGACATGACAACGTCAGCAGCATTCAGCTATAGCTATATAGACTTTATCTCCCCCGTCTTTAGCTCAATGTTTAGCAACTTCAACGGCGAATACAAGCAAATGCCACAATTGATTTACTTCGATTGATTTTGGCAGGTCGCCATCCCTCTCTCTCTCTCTCTCTCTCTCTCAAGATGCGCACTTAATGCTCATTTTGGGGGGCATCAAATGCTAAGACGATGCCGATGACGATGACGATGACGATGGCGACGACGTTGGCAACATTGATGTTGGCCAGGGAGACGCATAATGAGTAGCTCGATAGATACAATTAGCTCGTTACGCACAGAACTGGAATATCAAATAGGCAAAATAATCGATACTTTAGCAATAGCTGTAAGATATAAGTATAGATCTTTAGCTTTTGTTGCAAATAATACTTTTAAATCTGCTTAAATTAATTCTCAAGTGTCTAAGCTTCTCTGATAGTTTCATTCACAATACAATACGAGTACATTGATTTTTCTTTTCTTTTTTACATTTTGAGAATGAGAATTTTCATTTTACATTTTAAAAATGAGAATTACTTTTTATTGTCCTGCTGTAATAATTCTTAAGAGAAAGTGTTTAAAAATTTAGAGTATAGGGTCACCCCCTTAACGAAACGCTTATATACATATTTATAGTAGAGTTACATATCATCAATTTATCTATTTAAAATATAAAGCAAAATTGTAAACTTTCAAAGAAACTTCATTAAAATATGTAAATAAAATATTAAAAGTCTTCGTCTGGCAAAAAAAAAAAAAAAAAAAAACAATTCTTTTTCAACTTGAAACCTTTTTCAAAACTTTCTATTTTTCTTTTTTATTTATTTATTTTATTTTTTTTCAGGGCTTTTTTTTACAATTTTTTTTTTTCTGCTTTTTGGTTTAAAGTTTGAAAAATTGATAGAACGCATAAAATAAATCTACATACGTCACACAGCAATGAGTTGATGCAAACAAAAAAAAAAAAAAAGAAACTTTTTACATCTTTGCTTGATGATAAATAAGCAAAATCTGAAAAGAGAACTCAAAGTGCCATAGACTCAAAAGCATAGTCAGTGTCAAAGTTTTAGTCAATGACTTTGTTTTTTTTTTTTTTTTTTAAACTTTGTTGTTATCAGGTACTTGAATGATTCAACATTATTGTAATGTAATGTCAAGTATACTTGTATTTTACCTCGTTGATGTCATATTTCTTCTTAAGGAAGAACTCCCTGCGGGGTAACTGTTCTTGGTCATTAGCTGATTGTCTGGTAAATAGGCAGAGGGTAAAAAATAAAAACAGAAACTCACAATTGTGGGAACTGGGGAATTTGGGAGTTGGGGACCTTTGAAACTGGCCACTTGTTTGACTTGTCCCGCAACTGTGACACCTTTGCGTATATTCACATTGACATTTATCTCCGTCTTAGTCTCTGTCTCGGTTTCGGTTTTGGTTTCGGTCTTGGGTTTGGGTTTTCATCTCCAATCTCCATTTGCAGCTGTATCTATATCTTCATCTTCATTTACCATTGCCATTACCATTTCCATTTCCATTCCCATTTCCACTTTTACTTTTATTCTCATTTACATCTATCTAGTTACCCAACCACCAAAGCTAACATTCAATGTAAACTTCAACCTCCAAAAGGCAACCTCCAACTCCTCGAACTTCAATTCCAACTCCATTCACAATTCCATCTTCATTTTCATTCTACATTCTTCAGTCTTCAGTCTCCATTTTCCATTTCCAATTTCATTGGCATCTGCCAAGTCCAACTTCAATATGAATGTTACTGTCTAAGGAGTAGGAGTTGGAGTCAAAGTCAGAGTCGGAATGGGAGTGGGAGTGGGAGTGGGAGAAGAAGAATCGCATAGCCAAGGCTTATTATTATTATTATTATTATTATGTTGGCCGTCTCGAACGGCTCTCTGGCTGTTTCAAGTTCATATTTATGTTGCCATTGGGAGCTGTTTACCGAGACTTAAGTGATTTCATACGCAATAAGCAAGCGTCTCCCCCAATGGGCCACTCGCGGACCTCAACGACAGACCACCAGCAGCAGCAGCAGCAGCAGCAACACTAACAGCCGCAGCACCAAGAACAGTAGCGCAGAACCATCACCATCACCATCAGCATCATCATTGGACATCGACATTTCTGTATTTTGGTCTTTGGTCTCTAGTCTTGTCTCTTTACTCTGGTTACATCTTCTGCTCTGTTCTGTTCTGTTCTGTTTTTTTTTTTTTCATTTTTCTTAGTCTGTCTGTCGCATGACGTGCCGTTTGTTTGATGTGTCTGTTGAACTGTTTTTTTGGATTATTATTATTATTATTATTATTATTTTCGTTTGCGTTTTCGTTTTCGTTTTCATTTTCATTTCCATTTGTATAGCTTGTCGTTTCTCTTTTCGCCCAGGTATTTATGAACGCACCATAAACATTCTACAGCAGTTGGCGAGAGATTTCTCATCACATCAGACAAGTCGCGAATTGCGAGACGTAAGAATATCGAACTGTAGAGCTGTCAATGTCGCCAGTGTAAAACATTAGCTACAAATACTCAGACTAGGAGTCAATCCAAAGATAACTTTTCTTTCATGCCATAGCATCGATTTCCACTACTTGACTTGCTCCCTGACTCATATGCGATGCATATCACTCCACAGAGCACAGAGCACACTCGACTCATTTATATGATATTCAGCGTGTACAGAGCATATACAGCATTTAGTTCATTGTACGAATACCATTCGATATATATATGTATTCGTTATTCATTATTCGTCTTTGTATTCGTTTAGGTTTCAAGTCCATTTGGATGACGTCTTAACATCTTTTTCATGTTTACTTTTTGCTTAATTAGAATCGCTCGATGCTGTCTTAATGCTTCGACTACAACGTTTGTCTGACACGTGCCGCAATGTTAACCAAATAAATCGAATATCAAAATAAAAGCAAACATTGAAAATCGAAATACGACAGGCACAGATCACAAATCTCATAAGAATTATGTTCAATTTTGGGTTTTCTTTTTTTTTTGTAGAATTTATAAACAGTTGAGAAATTTTGCAGTATTCCATTCTTGCATTATTTTTATACATTTTTTTCTTTGTTAGCTATTATTATTATTATTATTATTATTATTATTATTATTATTATTATTATTTTATCTTGATTAGAGTTGATCAGCTCATTATATCTTATAGTCGACATGAGACAACATTTAGCCAAAGTGTTATTAAGTCTTTAAGTCTTTACCCAAGAGATGTTAAAATGAAAGAGTAAGACAGAGAAAGTGAGAGAGGGAGATGGAGATGGAGAGGGAAAGAGAGAGCTGCTTCATTGTCTTTATTGTTGTTATTTTCTTAATTTCCGTTTATTTTTAGCCAACTCAATGATGATTTTGATGGAATATTTACTAGACATTTGTCCACCAAAAGTTTTCCCACTTTTTCTTTTGTCGTTTTCTCGGTTTTCTTTTTTATTTTCTGCTTTTTTTTAATATTCTTTTGGGTTTTTAATTTTCGTTTTGTTTTTTTTTTTGTGTTTTCATAATTTTGCACAAAACAATTTCGAGTCCATTATGAAGTGAAATCTTGTCAAATGTGCATAATTGAGGGAAGTGCTTATGGCTGGCCACAAAGGAGCTGCTGGGTAACTCGCTGGGATTAGAGAGAGCTAACATGCCTGCTGCTACTGCTGCTTCCACTGCTCTTGTGGCTGTTGCTGCTTCCAATGATTGGGACGATGCTCATGCCACAATAAAAGCACAGGCAGCGCATAATTAAATACAATTGTCACACAACTTTAAGCTATTGTCTGTGGCAGAAGCAAGAAGAAAAAGAAGAAGCATAGAACAAGTGAAAAGAATAGAAAAAAAAAAAACGAAAAATACGAAAAATGATTCATGCAGGAAGTGAGAAATATCATGAGAAAGTTTTATGCTGCCAACGGAGATGTTATGGCGGCGTTATGCCATTGCCATTGCCAGATTCATACACAATGTCAATCAAAAGTTGGAGCCACACAAAAATTAAGCAGAGAACGTTGAGAGAATGTTTTGGTATATGGGCCAAGGCAGACAGATAAAGATAACAATGCGGGGCGCCAAAAATGGAAGAAGACTAATTGGTAGCAGCAAATAACAAAACAGCAAGCAGCAGTCAGCATTCAGCAGGCACACACACACACACACACACACATAAAGGCATAAACTAATTAAATTCAATTATATACTTTCGGCCAACACATATATCTTTGACAAGATCGTAAATCGTTTAACGCACCAAATGGCCACCAGCTGATACCCAATGAAGAAACGCAAGTGTTTCTATTTATAAATATGTCTATGTGTGTGTGTGTTTGAGTGTGTATATTTTACACACATGACTAGCAGAGATATACATATATATATATATATACTATATGCACATATACTATTTACTATCGTTTATCTTTGACCGCGTATATTTACTAGATATACTATATATCATAGTATATCTCTAATGTGAAAGCAAAAAGTGTTTGATTTTGATTATCCGACGCACGTAGCTTACCCATTGATCTGTCCATTTACTTCTATTTCATAGCAATTCTCTTTGTCTTTTCTCATTCTCATTCTCATTCCCTTTTTTTTTTATTTCTTTTTCTTATTCCCTTTTTCCTTTTTGATTCCCATTGCGAATCGAATTCATTTGATGCTGTTAGCTTCATCTCGGGATGTGCCCATTGACGCAGAGCCAGCTGCACTCGCAATTCAATTAGTTAGCCAGCCAGCAATCGAGAAAGGAGAAATAAGAAATGAGAAACCAAAATTGAGTATCATCGACAATCGACAATCGTCCATCCACAAACCAAAAACACAAAAAACAAAAAAAAAAAAAAAATGGTAAACAAAAATAAGAAAAATAAAAAGGAAAAAAAAACACGAGAAAACACTAAAAAACAAGTATGACAAAACTACAGATAACAGTGCTAGACTCTAAAATATCCGGTATCGTTGTTCCTAACAAGGAATATTGGAAATTATGTAACTTCCATGTCGGTTATCCGAAGTATACACTAATCATGTTCCAAAATTTAGAGAATGTGCTTGTAATATTATGCTTCCCTTGCTTTGTCTTTTCCATTCCTGTGCGATTTAAGGATGTACTAGGGGGCGCGAAAAAAAATCCAAATGTTAATTAATCTACTTGCAACTAATGCAGGCGTTATGCAAAATTTGAAAAGTTTAACTCTTATACTCGCTGAGATCCAAGAGTTTATAGGGACAAAGTTCAACAGTCTCCGTTATTGATGCTGAGCAGGACTCTGAGGAGATACTCTGTGGAATCTTATATATTCTGAGAAGCCTTATATATATTTCTTTTAATTCACAAAGTCAATATACCCGCTGTACATTACAGGATACCGGGTATACAAAAAAAGGAAAACGAGAAAAACACTAAAGGAAGAAAAAAAAAAAAAAAACACAGCAAAACAAAAGCAAACGTTCTTCCCAACTTGCTGTGCGAGTATTTATCCACGCAATCAACACGATAAACAATGACAAAAACTGTCGCCCCAATCAGTGAAACTTGACACACATTAGAGATGTGTGAGTCTTGTCTATAGATTGTGCGATAGATTTATGCGGGCAATGATAAATCTATAGCTGAAAACAAAAAAAAAAAAAAAAAATCAAACTATAAAATAATTTGACATAGTTAAGTTTAATATATATTTTTGTTGGTAGCTTTAGTTACCAAGAAAAAGTTTCCAACATTTAAGATTAATGATTATAGAAAATGCTTTATATATATATATATATATATATATGTATATATTACTCTTGAATTCAACTTCAATTTGAAGTATCTTCATCCTTTTTTTTTTGTCGGGTTCTGCACGAAATTGCATTTATCGTTGTTAGCAACAATGAAAACTAAACGATAAAATTGCCATAATCCAATGCAATCATCAATCAAACTGTTATCTGCTTTCGATCCCTTTCGTTTTGTTCTCCTTTACACATTTTTTTTTTTTTTTTTTCCGGTAAATCACGCGTCCATCTCCAATGATAGAGGAAACTTCCTTACTTTTGCCCCCTTGTTGGCAAATTCTAGTTGTTTGTAGTTGACAAACTTGAAAATGGCATTTGCGGTAAACATAATGCTGAATGTTAGTTTTAAGCAAGAACTCAACTTGCCCCAAAAGAAGTGCTGTTTCCTCTTTTTCATCCACTTCCGCTTCCTATTCACATTCAACTCAATAGAATTGCAACATTTCTGACAATTTAATTTTGCAGGATGAAAAATATTTATATTAAATCCAGAAAATTTTTACCTTACACTCCTTGCCTGTCTATCATTCTCTCTCTCTCTCTGTCTCTTACTCATTTTGTGTGGGTGTAGCTTTCTCTCTCTCTCTCTATATGTCGCTCTTTGTGGCCAAATGCCACTCATGTTCTTTGCAGAATTTAGTTGGAAATGTGAAATTTGATATATTTCATCATTATAAACATTTGTGTTGCGGTTATTGTTGCTGGTCAGTTTATGGTTCGTTGCTTGACAACCGAAAACAATAAAATTGACGTCTCTCTCTCCCTCATACTCTCTCTCTCTCTCTCTCTCTCTCTCTGACATCCCTTCTTACTTTGCTTATGTACCCGGCAAAAGCCTCTGGCAACTCAATATACAGATGTATGTGCATATGTTCTGCATTTATTATTAAAGTTTGCCTCGTGTCGAAGTTTTCAATTTCAATTTGAGTTTTTTATTTTAAATATATGTACAGAAAGTAAAAGAGAAACATACTGAAAGATATATATATATATATATGTGTGGGTGTAGGTGAGACAGAGAGAGAGAGTTCAAAATGTTGAGGGACCAACAACTCATGGCTGAGTGAATTGTTGTGGCTTTGCGGTTGAATTATTGTTTCAATTTGTTTAAATTTAAATTTCAAGCTGTTGCCAAACTAACTAATAATACAAAAAAAAAAAAAAGCATAAAACGAAATGCTACACTTGAGTGTGACTAAAAGATACTCAGTATCGAAAAACTCAAAGTCGAAACATTCAAAATTATATAACTTCCATGATTATCTGACAATTCCAGGAGCTGCTAGGGGAATGGCAAAGCTCCAAAATAAGTTTGATCTGTAAGCAGCTAAAGCAAACACTTGGTGACAAATTTGCAAGCTCTAGCTCTCATAGTCTCGGAGATCCAGATGTTTATACGATTGGACGGATGCCCAGATGAAGGGATAGACAGACGGATAGATAAAACAAAAGGACTCTGCTATTTATGTTGAGCAAGAGTATATAATATATAGTATACGCTTACCTCTAACAGTAGCATTCATTGATTATACTACCCGATAGTATCCTAAAATTACTGAGTATAGCAACAAACTCATTAAAACTTTTGTGTAAATTAATATTGAATTTGGGCTTTAATTTCATTTATTATTATTATTCGTATTATTATTATTATAAGCTAAGCTCTTCTTCTTCTTCTGCCTCTACTTCTAGTTTATCGTTCCTGTTGAACTCATTAAGAGATTTTCGAAATGTATTTTTGCTTTCATGTCAATATGAAGTTTATTTTGTTGGTTTCTATTAGAAATTTGCGCTTATTATGTTATCACATGTGATAAGCCAATTCATGTAGACATTACACTGGGTCATAAATATCAACGGACAGCAGACGGCAGACAGTGGACAACAGACAACAGACAGCAGACAGCAGACAGCAGACAGCAGACAGTAGACAGTAGACAACAGACAACAGATAGAAACTCATATCAGCAGCTTGTCACATTAGATAGATAGAGATACAAATAAATATACAGATAAAGATACAGCTGCAGATATAGATATACAGATGTTGTTGTTGTTGTTGTTGTTATTGTTATTGTTGTTGCTTGTCTGACATGTCGTTGATGGACACAATTTGTTATTAAATTTTTGCTGAGCTCTGTTGTACAACGTAATGACGTCGTAAGTGTTAATAAAGCCGCCACAACGAGCTGTTGCAAAACGTTGCTGCTGCTGCTACTACTGCTGCACAATAGTATTGTGGCAACGTGTGTTGAGGGACACGCACATTTTGAGAAATGATTGCAATTATATAAATTTGCCACAGACAAAAATGGTTTTTCACCAACTATCAATTGTTGCTTGCATTACAGAGAAAAAATTCTTAACAATTTTTCAACAATTTTTATTTTTTTCTTCATTTGGAAATTTTTTAACATTTTGCGTAAAATCTAAATCAGGTAAAAACAACAAAATATTCATCGCCGAATACTTTTTTGGTAGATTTTTAACATTTTAATAAAAAAAAAATAAAAAATAAATCATAATATTATAATAAATAACAATGAATAAAAGTAAATAGGAATCAATAATAATAAATAAATAAATAATAATAAATATTAAAATAAATAATAATTAATACAAATAAATAAGAATAAATAATTATAATAAATAATAAAAAATAATAATAAATAATAATAAATTATATTGCATAATTATAATAAATAATAATAAAAATAATAAATATTTATAAATTACATATAAATATAATTTAAAATAATTATTTAATAAATATTTAAAACACAAATAAAATCAATTTAAGTTTCATTTAATAATAATTCATTTTATAATTAATACAAATAAATAAGAATAAATAATTATAATAAATAATATAAAATAATAATAAATAATAATAAATTATAAAGCATAATTATAATAAAAAATAATAAAAATAATAAATATTTATAAATTACATATAAATATAATTTAAAATAATTATTTAATAAATATTTAAAACACAAATAAAATCAATTTAAGTTTCATTTAATAATAATTCATTTTATAATTAATACAAATAAATAAGAATAAATAATTATAATAAATAATATAAAATAATAATAAATAATAATAAATTATAAAGCATAATTATAATAAAAAATAATAAAAATAATAAATATTTATAAATTACATATAAATATAATTTAAAATAATTATTTAATAAATATTTAAAACACAAATAAAATCAATTTAAGTTTCATTTAAGGGAGAAGACTGATCGCTAGTAGATAAATATAATATAAACATTGTGCTGATGCACGCAGGAATTCTATATTCTAGTGATTTTAGGGCTACAAAGAAATAATAGCCAAAAAATTTAAATTTGATAAATTGGCAAATTTCATATAATTTTTTATTTTATTTTTTGTTGGCAGCTAATCGAATTTATGGAACATTAAACATTCTTTGGGCTCTGCTAGCAATTGCATTCTATGCCGCTTGCCAGCACCTGCCAACAGTTGACAGTCAACGTTGAACAGTGAACTTTTATTTCCCGTTAGCTTAGCTTGCAGCTGCAACTGCTGCTCTACATTGCGCTATTGGCAACTGCAGCTAAAGAATTTAATAATGTGAGTAGCAACATTTTTTTTTTTTTTTTTTTTGGCAAGTGACTGTGAAATTGGCAACGTTTTTGTTGCCAACTTGTGCAGCATGTGGCATAACTGGCCATATTGCATGTACTTTTTACTCTTTTCTCCCCCTCCCACTCTTATATTCCCTTCCCTTTCCCCTGCGTATACATTCTTTTCCTCACGAAATGAAATGAAATGTTTGTGGTTCTCTATATGATATGATGAATTCGACAATGTCAGCAAATGTACAGCTGAAACTTAACTCAACTCAACTGAGCAAGAGAACAAAGTATAAAAAAAAAGTTAGAGAGCATGTACGACTAGCTGATACTGTGTATATTCATTTTTCTATGGTTATCATTAAGTCAAAAAAAGATTTTGAAGTGTGCTCGACTAGCGAATACTCAGCATAATATAATTAATATTTATTAAAAATTATTACAAGGAATGATCGACTAGCTAATACCCTGTAACAAGTATAGTTTGGGTAAAATGTGCCTATTTATAGTTATCAAGCTTTCAATTAAAAGTAAACGCTATAAAAAAAGAAAACTGTAGGGCATGCTCAACTAGCTGATACCCTGTAAACAAGTATATTTTAAGTAAAATGTGCTTATTAACTTTATCAAGTTGTCAACTTATGCTAAAAGTTATTAAAAAAAAAAAAAAAAAAAAACTCAAGTAGCTGATACCCTGTACACAAGTATATTCTCAATAAAATCATATAAACATATTATAGTCATAAATTATTTCTACATACGAGACACAAAAACAAAACTCTACCAAAACTTTGACCACAGCATATACAATTGAAAGAAACTTAAATTTACAGGGTATGTAAATTGTAAAATTCGTATGATTAAATCCAATAAAGCTTAGCTATACGTAGCTGATATTTTTAAGTCTTAAGTGTAACTGCAAAAAAGTTTTCAAAATTTTAGCCAGGCTGCTTTTGGCCAGACTGAGAGATAAGCAGGCAACGTTTTCCATATGTATGAAGTTCAGTTCAGATTTTGAAGTCAAAGTTAAAGAGATTTATTTACCATAGTTTGATTTATTGATCAAACGATCGAGCAGCTACTATATACTTTGACATCTGATTGATGACAGGAAGTTGAACTTTGGTCAGTGTATGGGAGGAGGGTGGGGGGGTGTTAGATGAATGATGCTGCATGTTAGATGCTTAGCTTAAAAGCCATTTGCCACTTAACCGCATCACTTGACTTCAGTTCGACATTCTTCACAGACACTCACACACACACACACACACACATAGACATAGACATAGTACATATACTTTACTTCATTTTCACTTTCACTTCGATCCGCATTGAAGTGTCTGAGCATGAAGCATTGGCAATTTGTAAGCTCTTCAAGTGCAGAATTCCACAGGCACACAAAAAAAAAAAAAAATAAAAAAGAAAGAAAGAAAATCCTTGCCTCCAATTTGTTGCACGTCGCATTGCGTTGCGTCGTGTCGCGCCGCAAAATTAAATTGTTTTTCAACACATACATATATATAATATATATACTATATATATATATTTTTTTTCTTGTGCTTCATTTTATGCCCTAAACATAAGTACACACATATCTACTTATATGACATTGCTCTGCAGTGTGTGTGTTTGTCTCTCTCTCTCTCTCTCTCTTTCTCTCTCTCTCCCACACTCTGTTTAGGCTTGTCTCTAAGCCATGTGCTTGAGCTGTTTAAATTTGTTTAACTTCTGTGCATTTACCATTAAACATTATCTAGGGTATATTATAGTCATGCATTGTTTACATATTTTCGTTTTTCTATTGCTGCCTGCAAAAATTGCACTCTAAGCACATTTTGTTCATAAATTTGATTTATTTATTTAATTTTAATTTTTTTTTTTTTAGGGTATCTGTATGTCGTTCATTTAACAATTTATTGACTTGTCTTTATTTTTTATAAGTATTTTCGTTTTTATTTTTATTTTGTCTATTTTTTTTTTTTTTTTCATTTTGTTTTGTCTAGTGTATGCATCTCCAGGGGCCCAACACTTTAGTCACTTTTGAGTCTCGAGACAAACGTCTAGGCTTCCATGCTCATGCCACAACTCGCAGCTTTTAGCAGCGTTTTACATTCTTTACTCTTTACACTGCCTCAGTTTCTGGCTCTGCCTTTGGGTGTTTTTTTTTTTTTTTTTGGCAAATTCGTCTCAGCTCGCTGTCTCTGTAGGTATGAAAAGTTCGTATATTTTCTACAAACATTTGGCAAATTGTTATAGAAAAAGCAAGCACAAACACACATAGACACACACACACACACACATACAGACATATTTTATATATTCTATATATATAGTATATAGTATATGCATACAAGTTTGCTTGAAAAACTCAAATATAACATATGTTAACGACGCGTTTTCTTGCTACTGCTTCTGCTGCTGGATCATTGCTGCTTCGTCTTCTTCTTATTTGACAGCGCAGCCAGCACGTGCCGGCAGCTTCAGTAATGGTGACATACATACACAGACATACACATAGCGTATGTTTATTGTAGTAGACACTGTGCCACAGTGTCCTGTTACATATAAAAAAAAAAAAATAGAAAAAAAAAAAAAAACAGAAGCAGAAGCAGCAACAGCAACAGCAGCAAAAAGCAGGCGATAAACGAGCGCAATATTATTTTCAAACACCGAAATTGGCATTCTCTATGTGCATCAAGTAAAAGATTGCCACTAAGCAAAAATACAAAAAAAAAAAAACAAATCTCAAGGACTAAATTGTTCTAGATAAAACATACCTAGCATATATAGTATATATATCGCTATATATGTTTGTCTATGCTAAGCTCAATACAGTTACCATAACTAACTATATCATAATGCTCTTGCACAATTTGTAAGTGTGGCAAATTTCGCTTTCGCATATCGCAGCTACTTTTGCTTATCTGAATATATACTATATGCTGACATACTGCATATATATATATATATCTGTATGTGTGTGTGTATGTATCACATTTTATTTGTATATCCTTGCAGAGAGTATATACATTTTGGGTTTGAGTTTGTTCTCCATATAAGAAAACGTAGCAGATCTTATGAAATATATAGACTCTTGATCCACAGTCAGGTCGTCAGTTTTACTAATACAATGCATATTTGTCGCACAGTTTTAACGTATACCCAAAACTGTATATAACTCGGATCCAGACGAATGGGAACACTTTATCATATAGCTGTCATAGAAATAGAATAGGTCGAAAATTGAATTTTCTTTAAGAAAATTTTATATCTTTATCAGGCAATCTGGCTGCAACTTGCAGAATATAAATAGAGTAATAAGCTCTATATGTTAGTAAACAATCAGTCAAATCGGGCCACTATATCATCTAGCTGCCATAGGAATGATCGGTCGAAAATGGAATCTTTGTATGTAAAACTTTTTTGTTTGCTAAGCAAACTCACTAAAACTTCCGGAATTTGAATTTAGTAGAAACTTAAACATGTCAGTCAAATTTAATATAGATCGGATAACTATAACATATAGCTACCATAGGAATAATCGGTCGAAAATGGAATCATTGTATGTAAAACTTTTTTGTTTGCTAAACAAACTGACTAAAACTTCCGGAATTTGAATTTAGTAGTAACTTAAACATGTCAGTCAAATTTAATATAGATCGGATAACTATAACATATAGCTACCATAGGAATGATAGGTCGAAAATCGATTATTTGTGCGTAAAATTGTTTTATTTTATTTGGTGCTAATCGGACTATTATATATATATATATTATATATATAATATATATATATCCTGAACAACTGAATTTTTTGCATGAGCAATTTTTCATTGAAGCTTCTTGCATAGTGTACGACATTTTCGGTACGCTGAACTTAACTTTGTTTCTTTCTCGTCTTATATTTTTTTTTTTTATTTTTTTTCTTTTTTTTTGCTTCTTTGCCAAGCTAAATAGATTTATAAATCTGGCAAATTGCGTTTAGCCGCATTACGCTCCACTCCCCACCCCCACACTTTGGCTTACTTTACCCCCATCTATTCAAGACACACACACACACACACACATATACAGACACACACACATATACAGATACAAGAGTACACTTGGGTCGCATTGCTCCCGACACGTCTGCTTGCTTCGCTTGGCATTTTTTTTTTTTCTGCTTGCTCTTCTGTCAATTTATAATTTGGTTTTGCGGCCGCATTATATATTAAAAGGTTCCACGACTCGACATTTTGCCAGTTCATGCGACTAACTCTATTCAACTTTGTCTCTCCATCTGTCTGTCAGTCTGCAAGTCAAGCATTTGCATATTTGGTTGCACTAAAAACTATTTTGCCTTCAGCGCGAGCTTTGCTATGTAAATTACGCTTCAAGCCAAATAGCAAAACTGCATTGCAATGACACGTAAATACTTTTACCTTATACTCACTTACTCTCTCTCTCACTCACACACATATATGCAAGAGTGAGAGAGAAGTAGAGAGAAACACTCAACTGTTCTCTATTTAGTTTGTTGAACCCGTCATTGACGCCACGTCGTTTAGCTAAATGTACATTTTGGACTTCATTTCCTTTTTGCTTTTGCTTACCTTTAGCACTTTACCCTATATCTATGCCCTGCTCCTTCTACTCCCTTCCCCTCCCTTCATCCTTCTTCCTTCTTCAGCTGCTCGTTTATTTTTACCCTCGCATAGCGTTGGCTTTTCAATTGAATTGCTAATGCTCGCAATGACACTGCAGCCACTTAAATGTTGCATTCACAGTTGCAGCAAGCAGCAGCAGCAGCAGCAGCAGTTGCAACAGTTGCAGCTGCTATTTGAAACCAACATCGTTTTTTTTTTTTATTCTATGGCACCCTAAATGATTCACATTGCAAAATGAAAGAGATTTTTAAACTAAAGAAAAATCTAGTAAACATTTTTTTTTTATCATGAAAATTATAAGCATCAAAAAAAAAACAAGAGATAAAATTATGTATATAGAAATATGATAAATAAAATAATAAAATATATAATTACTAAGCTGAAAGCTTACAAATTGAGCTTAAAGAATTGAAGCATACATAAATATACTTGGCCAAGTTAATTATACAAATATAATCATAGCTTACGTCGGGAGAACGTTGAAAACTTTCTGGATGTTAGGCAATAATATTGCAGGCACTTGAATTTAAGAAGTTTACTTACTGAACAAGTGAGAGTGAAAGGGAGAGTAAAAGAGAGTGAGGGAGCTGCAAAACTAATTCAGTTGGTCAATCCTTTTATTAAGCTGAAACACGCGAATGCGCCTCGCAGTAGGCAATGTTTTTTTTTCTTCTTCATTTTACTGCTGCTGCGTGCAGCGAACTTGTATTCGTCTGGCACAAGCAATTTGTATGGCGGCTTATCACATATCTGGCAAGGCACAACGCGACTAGATGCTCTACAAAAAGAGGCAGAAAGAGAGAGACAGAGAGTGTAAGCAATATTGCTGACTGTTGGGTTTGTTGGCATTTTCCAAGCATGTTGCACAGAAAAAGAGTCCGAAGGATACGCTTTGGATTTGCCCATTAAAGGAAAAGCGTAAAAGCGTCAGCGATGCGTGCCAAAAAAAAAAAAAAAAACAAAACTTTTCTTCTTTTTTTTTTGGTGGAAATTCCGAAAAACACAAAGTTAAGCAGCAGCAGGGGTAAAAGCAGCTTGTTGTTGTTGTTGTTGTTGTTGCTGCTGGCTTTTATTTTAATGCCGAAATCGAAAAAGTTTTGCGCCATTTTGCGATTACAACTACTAAAAACACTAAACGCTCTAAGCATCGAACATCTTATGGCTATCGCTCAGTTTCAGTTTCAACTTCGATTTCAGCTACCAGTTTCAGCTTACAGTTACAGTTACAGTTACAGTTACAGTTACAGTTTCAGCTACTGTTAAGGCGTTTGCGATATTGGGCGTGGCATAAGCAACGTCTAGGCTGCGTATGTGAACTACTAATTCGCCATGTGTCTGGCAAGTTTCATTTCTTACCAGCTGATGCCTGATGACTGCTGCTCATGTCTGTTGGCTGATGTTAAAGTTTGAAGCTGGCACATTGATCCATAGATTTCAAAGCTCATTTCGTATGCCCAACAGTTTGCCTAAGTAAAGTGGGCGTGGCGCATAGCACTAAGAAAGACTTATAGACTCGTTGAGTCATTGCTGCGGTTAAGCATTAAGCATGCAGCATTAAGCGATTACAAATGATTAAGTCTGCAGCTAAGTTTTGCTCCGCCATCTTATCTATCTATGTATTTTTGTGCCAGCTTTGACATTTAATGCAATTTAGCATTAGCTTTATATACATATAGATATATATACGCCACAACTCACAATTGTTTGCTGCTTGCTTGCTTGCTGCTGGCTGCTGGCTGCTGGCTGCCATTGCGAGAGAATGAAAATTAACCGCATTCGATTCCCCAAGCGTATCGAGTAAATTTTTGCTTCATTTTCATTTATTATTTAGGGGAATTAATTATGTGCTTGCTCTGTCGTCTGACACATCTATGGCAATACCAGAAATAACACCAAGACTTAGACCTACATATACATAGACCTCCTCATCTTTCTTGTTGCCCCATATATACGCTATGGTCGCTGGCTATGAAATTTATTCATTGGACCACAAAAGCGCGAGACATTCACAAAAAAAAAAAATTTCTATTTCAAGTCTTTGCAAAACGGCAGAAGAAAAAAAAAAATAAAATGGTGTATATAGCGCGTACTTAAAGCATTTGAAAACGACAAGAGCTAACACTCTCTTCAGTCTCTTTCTCTCTCTCTCTCTCTTGGTCTCTTTACTTTGCTTTCCCTTTCTTTTACTTGCTTCATTTCTCATGCCTCTTTTACACTAAATGTTTTAAGTGAAGTTTGTAAAGTGTCTCAAAATCGTCGCCGATTGGTCCGGCCAAAAGAACAATTAAGTTTCTCCGACTCTTCGCAATACCCTGCATTGTGCATTGTGTATTGATCATGCTGTGCTGGGCAATATATTCGTTACAAATAGGACTTTCGTTTAATATCCTTTATAGAATTGATTTTAATCTTGATTTTAATGTGAAGTAAGAAGTCTAAGAGCTCTAAGAGCGCTTGCCATATCCTACAAAATCAATGAGGTCAAAAATCAAAGTTAAAGCCTTAAGGCAGCACATGTGTGCAGGGTATCATGAAATTGAGCACATACAACTGTAGCTTTCATACTTGTTTGCTGTTTTGAAGTCACAGCATCACAGCCACATTCCCACACTGCCACACTGCCACATTGCCTCACTGACTCACTGCCACACTGCTTTCTTGTCTCCTTGCCTCATTGCCTTCTTGTTGCGTTGCCTCCTTGGTTCGTTGTCCTCGTCCCAGTTGATCTAGTTTCTGTTGTCGCTTGTTTTTCGCTGTGGGAATAAAAACAAAATGAATTAAGCACCCGAGGGCAAATGGGCGAATTCTACACACACATACACACACACACACACAATATCAATGTATACGACTAAGTAATACTCTATGCTAAATATAATATATATATAAATGTAATATATACAACAATAATCAAAATTTATTTTATAGGAGAAATACCTAACATTCATATAGATAAGAAGCTATACTCCATACTCTTAGTCGTATAAAATATTGAAAATTCATTTGAGCACGTTGCAAACTGAATGGCAAATAGTCCTTCAGGCTTGTGAAAGCAAACCAAGAGAAAGCAGGGCGGATGTTTGGATGCTATCATGGCATCATTCGAGGCAGTACCCAAAGCATTTTAATGGCAGTTTTAGTTTCACTAATCGCTTTATGATGATGTCTTCACCATGACTCTCTGTGCGGTTCTATATGTCTATGCGTGTGTGTCTGCTGTGTGTGTGTGTGTGTGTGTGTTTGTGTGCGTGCCATGATGTCGGCACACAACGGTGTGAATGTGAATGTGAATGTGAAGCAGGTGGTGCGACTCTTTGGCGGCTCTTAGAATCCAAGACTATGCCTAGCTCGCAGCTGTGTGTGCTAGTTAAAAGATTTTTTTGTTTTTTTTTTTTTTTTCATACCCACCAGTATTTATAGTATCGGGTATTTTAACTTAGTCATATTGAAAAATCGAGGATAAAAGACAGCAGTGGGTGAGGCAGTCCCAAAGATCATATTCGTCTATCCATCCGTCGTTAGGAACACTTGGATCTCAGAGATTTTAGATACTAGCTACTCCAGAATTATTTGCAATGTTCTGGAAATGTATGTAAGAATCACAAGTGGGCGTGGCAGTTGCAAAGTAAAATATACTTTTAGTTAAATTTAACCATATATATCCGTCCGTCCATAGGAATACCTCCAACTCAGTGCCTTCAAAATTTGATACAGATCGGATAAGATAAATGGAAGCATAAGAAATGTGGAAAGTTTTTCTAGTACCACTGGGTATCTTATAGTTGAGCACACTTAACTGAAGCTTTCTTACTTACTTTTTTTTATGAAAGCAACCGAGGCACTTCCTCTTCTTCTTCCACTTCATGTTCTTCTGCCTGGTCTTTTTCTTCTACTTCTAGTTGTTGTTCAAGGTCGCTGCTAATGGAAATCCTGATGCATTGTTAATGTCGTTTACAAATTAGAGGAAGAAAAAAAAAACAACAACAACAACAAGAATAACTTGGAATTATCTTTGATAGCTAATCGAAACGTAGCTGTAAAAGGGGATTTCCAAGAAATTCCAAAGGAATCACCAAGGAATTCCAATTGAATTTCCAAGAAAATTGCAAAGTTCTAGCTAGAAATTAACTCTATGAACTATGAGAAAGTGTTAGGACTTTATAGTAAATAAATTGTTATGCACTTTGCGGTATTGCATCATGCAAATTGTATAATAATACGAATGCTATTCATTTTGTATTCATTCGTTCGTCAGAGTGGTGAATGAAATGCATCAAGTTGGCCAATTGGCAATTGCCTTGGAATTTGCATTTACATTTGCGTAGAGTCAATTTAGGTTGACAACTTGTCAGTTATACTTGTCAAGCTGTCTACCTGTCCACTTCTCTCTCTCTCTCTCTCTCTCTGCTTGGTTGTCTGTCTATCTGTCAGTCCATCAGTCTAACTACAACTGCAGAGAACAGAAAACTGTCTAGAAATGTAATTGCAATTGAATTCCATTGGAGATGTCAGAGAAGGCAGCAGGCAGCAGGCAGCTCGAACTGCTTTTGGGGCCAATTAGTTGGGGGACTTGCACCATCTTCGCTGTCAGCAAACTTAACGTTTGACGAACCACAAGAATGTTGAGCGTGGAAATGGTTTCACGATTTGAAATATTTACGTCGCGGTCTCTGTCATGCCACTTAACGAGCCACAAATAACGAACAACGAACAAAATGGAGAATGCCAAGAATGGAATTTCAGTGAGTCGACCGACAAAACTGGTCAGTAAATTGACTGTCTGTCAGCCTACAAATCGCTTTGATGCGCTTCCTTACTTCCGTTCTAGCTATTTATCTCTTACTCTCTCTCCCTTCTCTCTCTCTTTTACACTCATCGTTGTTTGTCGTTGTGCTTAATGTAATCCTCGAACATTTCACGTTGACAATGATATACAGCTGACAAAATTTGAAATTTTATTCGCTTTAATTTAATTGAACATGCTAAATAATATTTTAAATTCTATAAAAAAAAAACACAAAACACAAAACAAATTAGTTAAATTGAGAAGCAACGAGCAACGAGTAAAAGTCGTCGACATTCGCATTTCATTTGAACTTTCAACTTTTCAATGTAAACTTTTGCTTACAGTTCACAATTAAATGCTTATGCTTTGTCCAACGTGCCGTATGCTTAATATATTTCATCGCCTTATCAATGAACCAACTAAATCGCATTAGGCATGTTCAACATGCCATCCCCCCCCCCAAAAAAAAAATCCCATCCCCAAAAAATGAAAATGCTTTTCAAAATATTGTACAACTTTGTACGCGTAGACTTATACTTACACACACACAGACACACAGATATACATATATACATATATACATATATATATATATATACATATATACATATGGCAATGGTTGCCTTTGAGGCCATATTCAATTTTCTTTTCAAGTTCGCGCGTCGTCGCTTGTCCTGCCGCCAGCTTGTTTTTTTGGGGTTCCTTTATATGGGTTAATGCGGCTATGGCCAAAAACTTGTCTATAAAAGGCTTCTTCTTCTCTCTCTCCCTCTCTCTGCTCTCTCTCTCTCTCTCTCTCTGTGTGTGTGTCTGTGTCATTTCGATTGCGAAAAATAAGACCATTAAAAAGCATAAACATGCGAAAATTGCCGTTATACTAGAGTTGAATTCCAAATTTGTTTCCTTCGGTCAGATTCTGTTTCTGAGATCATAATAGAGCCAATAAATGCTCTAAGAAGTTTGCTGCCAGTGCAATAATATTTATGGTTTAACTTGCGCATTACACAAAACATTATGTGACCCAAGCTGAGCATAACTTTGACGACGACAACTTTAGTTTAAGTTTAGTTTGCTGCAACAGCAACAACAACAGCAACAGCAACAGCAACAGCATAATAAATGCAGGGGACAAAAACATTGCATACAATGCTAACAAACAATATCAGGAAAGTCAAATAACTTTTTGTAGTTAAACTTTGGATAAAACAGATAATATTATCATTTATTGTTATTTAAGTACTTTTAATATCTGGAAGTTTACTAAAATTCTGCATTTAAATAGTTTACTAAATATCGATAAGTATCGATAAATAACGATAAGTATTGATAAAGCGTCAAAACAGGTGCTAACGACAACAACCAATACATAATTAACATCGAAATTAATTTATATGCGCATTTACCGATAAGAAATAATCGATAATAATTATCAATAAATTTTATAATAATTTAAAATTATTATTAAAAACAAAAAATGCAAAGTTATCCTTAAAGTCTTGGAGGAAAATTTTAAATTTTCGACCGATCGTTCAGCCTGGTATCTACTTGTATATAGCTTATGGGACATGTATGTATATGTGGATCTTGTTTTCGATGCTTCGTTACAAACTTTTGTTAAAAAAAAAATATTCAAAATAATTATTAAAATAAATATGAAAATAAATATATAAAATAAATTATTAAAAAATAATTATTATAAATTATTAAAAAATAATAATTATAAATTTTACATACTTACAATCGATAAGTATGCAGTAATAATTATCAATAAATTTTATAATAATTTAAAATTATTATTAAAAACAAAAAAGCAAAGTTATCTTTGCAGTCTTGGAGGAAAATTTTAAATTTTCGACCGATCGTTCTGCCTGGTATCTACTTATATATAGCTTATGGGACATGTATATGTGGATCTTGTTTTCGATGCTTCGTTACAAACTTTTGTTAAAAAAAATATTCAAAATAATTATTAAAATAAATATGAAAATAAATATATAAAATAAATTATTATAAATTATTAAAAAATAATAATTATAAATTATTAAAAAATAATTATTATAAATTATTAAAAAATTAAAAAATATATATTATATATAATTAATCAGATTATTTATTATTTTTATTACTATAATAAATAATTATAGTAAATAACTGTTAAAACAAAAAATATAAAAAACATATGGAACATAATGAAATATGAATATCGATAACAAAGCAACTAGTTTCTTTATAATTTCCAGCTGTTGTTTATTCATATAATCAACCCCATTAAATATTAATGCCAACTCTAAGGGTCGACTTTGCTTTATGATTTTTTTTTTCATATTTTTTTCACATATTTTCTCTTGCTCATCCTTTTGTATTTTCATCCAACTATTTGTGGATGAGCATTAGGGCAAAACCCATTATAATGGAATACTATGGCAAAAGTTTAGCTTGTAAAAGAACATTAAATAAGCAGCAGACGGACAGACGGTTAGACGGGTAGACGGGTAGGCGGACAACAAAACATATAGAGATATATGTACATATATGAGCAAATATAATTTATGTAAATGTATGGAAAACTTTTCAATTTCAGCTTTTTTTTTTTTTGGTATTTTTGGTGAAAAGTATTTTGAAACTAAAATTGATTTCTTTCTTTTGCAGAAACCAACAGAGAAAAAAAAAAGAGATGACAACAGATGCTGTGCTAAAC
>JBAMBR010001289.1:0-28182 GCA_037044475.1 Zaprionus obscuricornis
TTTCACTTTTTGCTCTTTGCATTCATTAGCACCACATTTCAGTTGCTTTTCACATTTCTGAGATACTGTTTTATATTGATGCTTAAATGTTCCCTTCCAAATTACAAGTCTCTAGTGCTTATAGAAGCTGAGATAAGAAACGGGGCGTGGCATCCAAAGTTTGAAATAAACTCGATCGAATTATGCTATATGGGAACCTACATACCAAATTTGGTGTCTTCTAGCTCTTATAGTTTAGAAGTTATTTTAAATTGGAAGTGCCTTCCTCCTCGATTCTCATAAGTTAAAGCTAGGCTTAAAATGTCATCAAAATTCTCTTTACTCGCAAAGACAAATCGAATTTCAAGCAATAATCATTTGGTTTTTACTACACTGCAAAGTTAAGCTGCTTATAAAAGGCAAAAGCTTAAAGTTGTTTAACTTAAAGATTTAAGCAAGCTTTTTAGAAAGCACATTAAAGCTTTCGCAAGCAGCTTATGACGACTTAAAGTTTACTATTAACTAATTTGAACTATTTGTAAAGCAACTTTAAATTTCAAAAGCACATTTAAGCTTGCAGCAATATAAAAGCTTTCAAAAGCACATTTAAGCTTTTATTAATTTGGAATATCTGCTTGTTTTTTACTGCTAAAGATTTCTTGCTATTGCGGCTTCTGCTGCTCGTAGCAATATATTGAAGAAAGCCAAACACACAAAAGTCTTTGGACTCTGATTTCTATGTCTGGCAATTTAAATTATTTACGCATCGTCAGATAAGATACAGTTCACAAGAAATTGCAGAGAATGATGAAAAAGCTGATGGAGAAGAAGAAGCAGAAGAAGAATAATAAGTTGAAATCGTAATAAAAGTTGAAATTAAGACAAATCATAAACAAATTTATTGTAGCATACTTTTCGGCAGTCGTGCAATTTTCTATAGACTTTTGTCAACGAATTAATACACAACAAACGAGTCAAATCAAAGGCAATGGCAAAGTCAATGACAGTGGTAGTGGCGGAGGCAGAGGCTGTGGCAGTGGCAGAGGAAGAGGCAACAAAACATGGCAGAGCACAGTAAATGCTGTCAGTAATTGCAGGACGTTAAGCTGGGCAGGTATTAAAGGACCTTTGTTCGTCTGACGTCCGTCGCATCTGTCGTCTGTCGTTGTCCAACATCGTCTGTCGTTTTGTTGTCGTCTGTCGTGCATAAAAAGCATAATGAATGCCTGGCCAATTTTGTACACACACAAACACACACACACACACGCAGAGATCATGTAAGCCAGGATTCGATTTTATCCGGCAGCCAATTACACGAACACGCGCTATAGTTGTATGTATGCCTCCATCTGCCATTGACTCGCCTTGCCTTGCCTTGCCTTGCATTGCATTGCCTGTTGTGCTGTCCCTCTCTCTCTCTCTCTCTCTCTCTCTCTCTCTCGTGTGTGTGTGTGTGTCTTTGTGCTGTGCGTTCTCTGCGCTTTAATCTAACTCATTAGCAGCGGCACTTTAATTAATTGTCGACTCACGCTTTGTCTTTGTATGCATGCCTGTGTGTGTTTCTCTCTCTGTGTGTGTGTGTGTGTCACATGACACGCAGTTTGCACAGGCATCAACACAGTAACAAAAGATGCTGCAATGACCACTAAATGAATTTCTTGCCTGCAAAAGCTATAAATGCAAATTTATTGACAATCATTAACGTTAACGTTGCTGTTCTTGCTGTTGTTATTGTCTCGTTAATAAACATTTAATGAATGTATTAAAAAAAAAAAAAAAAAGAGAAAAAAAAAATCTTGACAGTTTCAATTTAATTAGCGCAATGTTTGCAACACTTTGTTGCAACACAGTAAATAACAAATTGATTGTCACTGAACAAAAAAAAAATCGCTTAAAGTCAACGTTGCAGCAGTAATTGTTATAGCAGCAGCAGCAGCAGTGCAATCTATAGACTGTCATAGAGATGAGCAGAGAATCCGCTTAAGAATCTTGCGCTGCTGCATTTGTTGTAACAAAAAAAAAAAACTTTGATTGAAAAGCAAAGAAAGCCATAACAAAAATTCAACATTGTTGTCGCACAGCAGCATAAAGACTCGCTCCTCTCTCTCACTCACACTCCCCTCTCCCCGCCCCACTGTTTCTTTCACTCTTTTAAAAACAATGCATTCTTGTATGTATTCAATGCGCACACAGTGTGCATGCCACACATACCGCATGCCACATGCTGCACAAAACTTTGCAATTTTAATGATGTTACCCACGAATCGAAGCATTGTTGAAAGACAATCGTTTAAAGTTGCAAGCTTACCTCAAATGTGGTCGCGCATTGGGTGGGAGACCAGGGGACTGAGCTTTGTGGACTGAGAACGTGTTTCAATGGGAATTGAAAACTGTCATAAAGAGATTTTCACCGCCTACGTTTCAATTTTTGTTTTGCAATTTCAATTTTGTGGAAAATGAAATTTAAATTGCAAAAAAAAAGAAGAAAAATGTTTATTAAAAACGTTTTGGAAATAAAAAAATTCCCTTGTATTGCCAACAACTATTTGTTCAGGGCAGTGTATAAATGTATCTTTCAGATACAATTCTTTAAGCGGCTTATGCAGTCGTCATTTTCTTTTACATTTCGCTGTCTTTCGCTTTTCGCTTTTGTAAGCTTTTGAATATATACACAAAATTTTATTTAAATTATTTTGAGATTGTTTTCAAGCACAGAGATTTATGCAAAGCAGCTAAAGACAAGCGAAAGTTGAATGCAAAATGAGTTTTTTCTTTGTTGCTTGATTACCCTTTCCTTTTATTATTTTATAAGTTAAAAAATTATGTATAAAATAAGAGAAAAGGAAAATTTATCTAAGTTTCAGAGCAAAGATTTGATATACTTGCAAAGTTAAAGAAAAAAAAAATTGTTTATATAAAAATTTAATTTTTTTATCGATTATTCCTATGACAGCTATATGTTATAATGATCCAATTTAAAGCAAACTTATCAGACAAGTTTTATACATTACTAAACCTAAATGCTCCAAGTTTCAGTCGTATAACTGCAGAAACAAAAAAGTTTTTCATACAAAAACTCAATTTACGACTGATTATGCCTATGGCAGCTATATGTTATAGTTGTCCAATTTTGACCAAATATGGCTGATAACTATACGTCCTTACTAAACTTAAATCCTACAAGTTTCAGTCGGGATAGCTTCATAAATAAAAAAGTTTTTCATACAAAGACTCAATTTTTAACAGACTGGTACTATGGCAGCTATAAGATATAGTAATCCGATTTAGACCAAATTTATATGAGATTTGTAAGTCGTCACTAAACTCAAATTCTTAAAGTTTCAGCCAGATATATTAACAAGAAAAAATGTTTTTCATACAAAAAGTTCATTTTCAACCGATCCTGCCTATGGCAGCTATATGTTATAGTTGTCCAATTTTGACCAAATATAGCTGATAACTTTACGTCGTTAATAAACTTAAATCCTATAAGTTTCAGTGTGATAGCTTAATAAATAAAAAAGTTTTTCATATAAAGACTCAATTTTTAAGAGATTATTACTATGGCAGCTATTATAAGATATAGTAATCCGATTTAGACCAAATTCATATGAGATTTGTAAGTCGTCACTAAACTCAAATTCTTAAAGTTTCAGCCAGATATCTTAACAAGAAAAAAAGTTTTTCATACAAAAAGTTAATTTTCAACCGATCCTGCCTATGGCAGCTGTATGTTATAGTTGTTCAATTTTGACCAAATATGGCTGTTAACTATAAGTCGCCACTAAACTAAAGATCTACAAGTTTCAGTGTGATAGCTTAATAAATAAAAAAGTTTTTCATACAAAGACTCAATTTTTAACAGACTGGTACTATGGCAGCTATGACAGCTATAAGTTATAGTGCTTCGATCCATCTCGTTAAGACATATATATTAGCTTAAGGCAATAAGAAATATTTATGCCGAATTTTATGAATATAGCTATAAAACTGAGAGACTGCCAAACAGACAGAGAAGCGAATAAGCGATTTGCTTATTTTATGTTGATGCTGAACAAGAATATATATACTCTTAATGCCACAACTTTTACTTAGCATTACAAAGAACTTAGAAATATAGATTTACTCCCAAAATGTAAGAGTATAATAATTGATTCTCTTATGCTTTGTTACATTTTAGTTTCAATAACTGCAAGCCGCGCACAGTCTGTAGAAATTTACATTACACCTGACAGAACGTCATTTCATTTCCGTTTGGCAGACTGCAGCATCCGGTCTAGACAACGACAAAATATGCCAATGAATTTCGACTATTGAAGATTAATACACAAAACCAATTTCTACAATTGATAAACTAGAGAAATCTATCATAGTATTGTAATTGTGCTGCTGCTGCTGATGCTGCTGCTGCAGCAGCTTTTGCTGTGCTTTCAATTTATGTAAATCTGTTGAATTCAATAGCGAGACATAACATGACAATTGAAATTGCAATTGTAATCGACAATTGTTTGGGGACTTAAGGTAATTGACGCTGTTCGACAATTATCCAATCAAAAGTTAAATGTTATCCCAAGTCTCATTGCAACAGTAGCAGCAGCAGGACAAGTATGGCGCAATGAAGACACATAAAACACGTGTCACAAACACAAACTACAACATATACATATAGTTTTTGCTGGTATGTGTGCTTGTTTGTTTGCGTGTTTACTTGTTTGTTCATGTGTCTGTTATACTCGTATATATAAAGTGAGAATATTGCTTGTGGCAATTGCAATGCAACTTCTTGGCTGCAGCCAACTGGCGTCAACGAAAAAGCTAAAAGCCAAAAGTCATCAAGTCAACGTCAACGCGCGACATTCTGCGTCTGTTGCCAAATGTTCTCTCGACAGTCTTTCGACTTCACAAACACAAATACATACGCTTGCAAAATACACACACAAACACACACACACACATAGAGACGTAGACGTAGACACACGTACATGTACGAGAAGAACAATCTTCTGGCGCGTCAAGGGAAATGTTTGTTTTCACTTCACAAATGAACTTAGTTTAATGCATGGCATGCTGATATACCCTGTATTCTAATTATGTTATTTAAAAATATATTTTATATAATATTTAAAATTATTTAAAAAATATTTTAAACTATTTTTAATATTATTATTCAGATTTTAATATAAATTTTAAATTTATTAAAATTATTTAAGAATTTTGTTTTTATTTATATTAGAAATTTTTAAAAATTATTTTTGAAATTTTTCAAAAATAATTTGGAAATTTTTAAAAAATATTTTAGAATTTTTTAAATATTTTGAAATTTTTTTTATATATATTTTAGAAATTTTTAAATATTTTCAAATTTTTTTTTATATAAATTTTTAAAATTTTTTTCAAATACACTTGAAATTTTTTTTCAGATTTTTTTTTTAATTATTAGAAATTTTTAAAAAATATTTTTGAAATTTTACTAAATTAATTTAGAGATTTTGAATATTTTTTTAAATATATTTTTTAAATTCATTTTAATATTTTTGAAATTACTTATATTAAAATTTTTTAAATTATAATAGAAATTTTTAAAAATTATTTTAGAAATTATAAATTTGTAAAAAATATTTAAGACATTTTTAAAAATTTTGAAAAGTTTTTAAAATTATTTAAAATTATTATATCCATAAAATATATTATTTTTAATATATATTTATATTTATAGCTATATAAACTCGTAATTGCACAATTTTCTAGGGTATAAAAAGTCAAAAGTTGCATTTGCAATTTAACTTTGTAGAGTGCAAAAATTAAATTGAAGCTGCGAGATGTGAGATGCGCGCACGCGTTTCCAGCTAAATGAATTAACATTTTAAATGCATTTTAATTGTGTTGCAGCAGCTGCAAAACAAGTAACGCACACGCACACACACGCGCGCACATATAGAAATTTTTTTTAGATTGAATTTAATAAATTTAAGTGAATTTTATAGTTTGAAAATTGAATTGAATTGAATTGAAAAAAAGAAGAAGCGCCGTAGTGTGAGGCGCAATAGCATAAAATAGCAAAAAAGGAAATAAAAATTGTTATTAAAATCTACAATAACAGAAAAGTGGCAGCAGCAGCTGCAATGTCTATGTGTATGTTTGCGCATATGTTGCACATTTTTGACATTCCATAGAAATAAATAAAAAAAAATTTAAACCAAAAAGTTGCCCAACAGCAACGTTTTTGTTAAAGGTGTGCGAAAATGTGTGTAAGCTACTGTGCGTGTGTGTGAAAATATGTGTAAATGCAATTTGGCAGCTTTTTGCCTTTAACGCTTTTCAACATTTTCAATGTTACTCTCATGGTGTTGCTACTGCTACTGCAACGTTTGACAGATTGTATGACGTAAATGCAATTCGTGTAAAATATCAAATAACACTATTGAATAACGCCAACTGACCCCCGTAGGGTGCATGCTGCCGTGTGCCATACACAAAGGGGTTCAGGTTTGACTTTTGTGACACAGAGGAAAGCAAGCAAAGTATTGAAGCCTGCTGTGTGTGTGTGTTTGTGTTCGCTTTTGAATGCGCTTTGACGTCAGTGTGACGCATGAAATTCCATAGCATACTTTTCAGCGCATTATTGTCAAAGTTCTCGTTGTTTTTTTTTCTCCCTTTTTGCTGTTCGTTCGTGCTTTGTATTCTCTTTTATTTTATTTTCTTTTTGTTTTTTTTTTCTTGCACTTTTGTAACACACGAAAAGCTACTTTATATATTATATATATATATAGAAAAAAAAATAGTTTGCAAACTTTTTCAATTTAAGGCAAAAGCCGTTGCTGCTTCCGACAATGCCAACATCGCCACAACAAAAAGTGCAACGAAAGTCAAATGTTTGACGTGCGTAAATGATACATACATAAATGCCTGCATCTCTCTCTGCCCTCTGTGTGTACTTTGTCTATTTGCACATGTCATACTCCTTAGCTTTTAACCCTTAACTCCCCGCGGGCTCCACTTCCCCTCAGCTTTTCAGTGTTGCCAGGCAATTTACTCTCGTCTTTGGCTTTGCCTTTGCCATTGCCTGATAACGCCTTGTATTTATCTATTGTCGAAACTTTTAGAAGTTCGCGTGGTGCAGCGCGGCATAAAACTTTTCGCCAGTTTTGGACTATAAATACCAAAAATACCAAAGTAGCGGTTGGTTACGCCCACCGAACCCCTTAAGGCAAAAAACGCCTTGAACACTTCTTTAGATTTTGGTCTTGAACACAACACACACACACACACTGAGAGAGACAGAGGAACTCGAAAAAACTTGTATTGCAAGAGCAACGCGTTTCTATTGCAATTCGCATTCGTAAAATTTTGTTAAAGCAAAGTTTTTGCTTGTTTGCAACTTGTTTTGGGTTCGGTTACTCATAGCAGCCCCCCTCTCACGCCTTCTACATTTCTATACACTGCCACTTGCCCCTTTGAAGCATCTTAGTTCTTGTTTTTGAAAGTGCGCATGTCATCAAATATGAAAGAAATATGCATTCAAAAGTAAGTCTCAGACTTTGCCGCTAAAAAAAAAAGAAAGAAAGTTTTTTTTTTCTTTTGCCTTCAAGGATTCTGTTCTATGCCATTTGAAGTTGCAATTTATGAGTTTCCATTTTGAAGATATAAGTTCAGACAACACACTCTCTACAGAGCGGTAGAACGGTGGAAAAGACAACACTAAGACTTTTGTGTATTTTGTGGTGCAACGAAACAACAAGCAGCGACTGGTTGCAAGGCTTAAACTAATCAAAAAATTTTAGCAAAAAAAAAAATCAGTAAAATAAAAAAAAAAAATTTATTAGACAATTTAAGTTAAAAAAAAAATTCGCTGCTTGTGTTATTTACTATAAAATTTATGCTATAAAAATACTTGGCTAATTTTTATAAAAACATCAACTTTTTCACATGATATTTTCACAACTTTATTTTGGCCAGCAAAAGTTTTTTTAAAAAAAAAAATATATAAAATAATTTGCTGTTAAATAAAGTTTTAAAAGTTGAAAATCAAGCGTCATTGTGTTTTTTTTTTGGCACAAATAAAAAATCAATAATAATTTAATATTTTTAATGGAATTTAAAAGCATTTTATGCTACACAGTTGCTATAAAAAAAAATAAAAAAAAAAATCAGACAATGACAAAAAAAATTCTAGTTTATATTAAAAATCTGTCTCTGTGTCAAACAACAACACATCATAGTCAGAGGGACTTATAGTGCATTGCAGCTGTCTCAAATTAATGTGCTGTCTGTCTGTGGTCAAGAATTTAAGCTGAAAATCCAAGAGAAAAGTGTGTCGAAAATGCACTTGCAACAGATTTTGCCATTTGTATGCAACATTTGCCAGCTTATCTGCAGCAATTTTTAACCATTATGAGCTTCAGTTTCAACCAAATTGAGCTGGCAATTACAAGTGCTTGGACATGAACACAGACACAGACACAGTCATGGACACGGACTCTCGACTAGGACACGGAGCAATGGCCATGGCAATGGCAGCATGCTACAACAACAGCAGAGAGCGAGCGAGTGAGCAGAGCAAGCAGTAACATTGACTATATTTTTGGTTGGTTGGCTGTTTGGTTGGTTGGTTAGTTTGAGTGCCTGCTGCATGCATGAACATGTCCACTTGCACTTCCGTAACGATAACCGAGAAAAAAAGAAACACACACACAACACTTCCGTTTGTGGTTTGCCACAGACAAACAGAAATGAGTTAGACGGACATAGATATCGTTGCAGATGCAGCTATAAAGCGAACTGAAGGCCATGAAATGAAGTTCAGATTAAACGCCCACGCTGCTCCCTTTTATGCCAATTAAGCTTTGTCTGTGTTTACTTTTTTTTATTTATTTTTTTTTGAAGGGTCGAGAAATTCAATTTGTTTAGGCGGCGGGGCCAAAAGTGACAAATAAAAAAATAAAAAACAATTCATTATTGTAACAGATTTGCATACTAAATGAGCTTAGCGTTAGCAGACAACGCGACACAGCGGGCTAATCACAAGGTGGGGAGGGAGAGGGAAGAAAACGTCAAATCGGAATTGTCAATTTTCCACACGTTAAATTTCAGCCAAAATCACGTAACGCATTTAATTTGAATTTCATGTTGTTGCTGCTATTGCTGCTGTTGCTTTTTGCCATTTGCCTTTTTGCCACTCACTTTTTCCTAGTCAAAAAAAGGAAATTTTTTTGTTTTGTTTGAAAGCAGCCTTTTATTGGTCAGCACAGCAAAGGGGGGGAACGGGACGTGTAGATTTGGACAGCGGAAATGACGCGCAAACAGCAAATGGCCGCTAGCCGGAAATTGCTTTCGCTTGCAGCCCTTTCGAAGTGCTTTTTCATGTCTAGCACCAACAACCGCAGCAGCAGCAATAGCAACAGCAGCAGCAGTTCGTTGTCGTCAACAAGTTCACATTTTTTTTTTTTTTTTTTTTAGTCATGGCAGCGTGTATAGAAGAACGTGCTGCGCAATGCCATAGAAGAGTAGAGCAGAAGCAGGGGGTGGGGGAAAGAGCATAGCGCTGTTTGGCTAACTGTTGGAGAGTCATTATGTATGTACGGCGTTGTTGTTGTCGACGCTAGGGCCAGTTGAAGGGCATTTTTTTGGTGCTACGTTTCTCGCGCCTGTAGAGTCGTAAACATTTGCATTTGATGCGAAGTAGAGACGACTGAAACCTTCACACAGCAGCAGCAGCAGCAGCAGTAGTAACACAACCGAATGCCGGTCACGTGCTTCACTTACGTTTGTTTTCGTCGCCATTTTCGAAAAACCAAAAAAAAAAAAAAAACAGGCAAAAAACAAACAGAGAAAAACCAAAATAACAACTGTTTGTGGACTACAATTACGACAACTGTCGACGCAGAGGGAAGAGTAGGAGAAGGGGAAAAAGGAAAGGGAAGCGGCGATTGTTGTGGAGGCGTATGAGACTTGAGACTACGACTTTGAAATGTCTTGCTCTAAGCCAGTTTCAGTTCAACGGCAATGTCATAAATTGTCGCGGGCTTTTGGGGCCTCATGGACACAACTTTGGGGGCATGGCATGGCATATACACAGCATGTGTTCGCTCAAAAAACGTAGCAAAGATGGCAGATGAAGGGGGGGAAAGAGAGTTACTATTGAGTTGGTTAGGCATAGGCAACAGTAGCAGCAGCAGCAGTAGCAGCAGCAGCATAGCATTTAAATACGCTACAGCTACAGCCAGAGCTACAGCTACAGCTACAGCTACAGCTAGAGCTACAGCTAGAGCTACAGCTACAGCTAACTGCCTTGGCTACAAAGTAAATACAAATAAAATGGAAATGCTTTCGTTTTAGCGCACATAAATTGCCCAGCTAATGCCCAGGCGATTGTTTGTTTATGCTCAGAGACTTAACTTGCAGATTGTCAAAAATAAAATGAATACAATATAACTGTATTACGGCTCTTGTTTGTTCTCGCTTTCTCTTTCTCTCTCTCTCTCTCTCAATCTCTTTCTCTCTACTTGTTCTTGTTGTTGCAAACTCAATTTTGTGCTTTGTACATTTGCATTTTGCTGCTGCTTTGAAATACTAGTAAAAAAGAACTTTAATAAGTAGAAAAAAAAAAATACAAAAAAAACAAAAAAAAATGCTCAAAGTCAGTTAGTGCATAAATTATATATTATAAGCAGACATCTCTCAAAAGCAAATACTGTTTATATGACACAGCTGTAAAATAATTAAATATTTATAAAAAATAGGATTAAGTTTAAATAATATTAAAATATTTTTAAATAATTTAAAATATTAGTAAAATAATTCAAATATTACTAAAATAATGAAATTATTATTAAATCATTATTAAAATATTTTTAAAAATAATTTGAATATTTTTAAAAAAAAATTATAAATAATATTTAAACAATTTTGGATTTTTGCAGTAATTTAAAATATTATTAAATATATTAAAAAAAATATTAAAATATTTTTAAAAATTATTAAAATATTTTAAACTGAAATTTAAATATTTTTAAAAATTATAAAAAACTTTGAAAACATAATTTAAATAATATTAGACTATTTTTAATACTTCTAAAATATTTTAAAATGTATATTCTATTTTTATCAGAATTCAGAAATATTTTAAAAAAATATTTTAAATATTTAAAAAAAAAATTAAATATTTTTAATATTTAAATAATTTTAAAATATTTTCAAAATAATTTAAAACTATTTTAAAAAATTTAAAAATATTTTAAAAAATAAATTTTAAAATGTATTTGACTGTCTGAATTGTTAAATATTTAAAAAAAAAATTTAAATTTAATTTAATTAAAATAATTATAATTAATATTAAAACAATTTTACATTTTTCCAGTAATTTAAAATATTATTAAATATATTAAAAAAAAATATTAAAATATTTTTAAAAATTATTAAAATATTTTAAACTGAAATTTAAATATTTTTAAAAATAATTAAAAACTTTGAAAATATAATTGAAATATTTTTAAATATTTTTTTGACTGTTTTTTTTATCCTTAAATATTAAATTAAATATTAAATATTATTATTATTAAAATATTTTAAAATGTTTATCAAAATTCAGAAATATTTTAAAATATTTTTTAAATAATTTTAAAATATATTTTCCGATTTTGTCCAAATCAAAAAAAAAATTTTAAAAAATATTTTAAATCATTTGAATTTATAATTATTTCATTAGAAATGTAAATCTAATTTCAAAGCACAATTTTAATTTAAAACATTTTACAAGTAGTTTCATTTGAATCTCAAATATCTTTCTCTTTTGCACTGCGCACTGCTCTATCACGTTTTTAATTACTTTTAATCCCATTAATATTGTATTCATTTTACACTTCTGTTCTCTTCTCTCTTTAGTTTCTTTGGCGGTAAAGAGCGCAAAGCGTAAAGTTCTTTCATATTTTCTTTAGTTGGAAAATTCACTTTATATTTTTTTTTCTCTCTATTTTTTTAGGATCAATGTTTTTTTTTCTATTTATTCTCATCCTTATCCTTATTTCCGTTTTATTTTGCTTTGAGTGTAAATTGAGATACGTTGAGAGAAGTGTAGTTAGAGTTTTTGCAGTGCGGCAATTGCAGTGCAAAACTCTTTGACTTTGTGCTTGGCCATTTGCTTATGTGCGCGACGAGAAGAAGATGTATGTTTTATTTTTTTTGACGTATTTTTCTTTTTGTTCTTTCTGTTTTTAATTGCTCGCGTTGTTGATTTCGCTTTTCTCTTTACTAGCGCTTCTCATGTGTAAATTGCATACAGAGAATTCTCTCAATGTGAAAAACGAGAATTCTTATTTCAACGAATATGTTGTTAGTTCTGTTTGTTAGACGTGTTCGAGAGAGAGTGTATGAGTATGTGACTGACTGCTTGCTGTATGTGTGTGTGTGTGTGTTTGTGGTTCCTTTAGTTGTTGTTGTTGTTCTTATTTGTTTTTCCTGTGGCCAGCAGCTCAATTTACAAAAATTGCTGCAGTGCATCTAATGAAAAGCGAGCAAAACGCAGGAAACATGAAGTGACAAAGGAAAATAGCAAAAACTAAGAGCTAGAAAAAAAGGCTAAACAAATAGATGAATGCAGGGCAGTGTGTGTGTGTCTCTCTCTCTCTGTGTGTGTGTGTGTGTCTGTTTGCTTGGCTGTGCCACTGAGCTAAAATGTCAAAGGTTTAAAGCCAAGGCATTGTGTATATATACAAATACACAGATACACACACTCACACACAGTCACTCAGACAGAGACAGAGAGACAGACATATAGACATACGCCCCCACAGAGAAACACGTTAAGCTGCCAGGCGTCATCGCATAAATTTCAATAAGTTGCCTACTTTGCGGCATCACTGCAACTTGCAACATTCGCTCGCTCCCTCTCTCTCTCTTTCGCACTCACTTCTTTTGCTGTTTGAGTGTGCTTAGGTGTCAAATAAATTCAGGTCATTTTAGTAGTCAGCCTTTTGTGGCTTTTTAGTAGCAGCGACTACTGTTGTATATGCCGTATGTGTCGCCTTATGTTTATGTTTTTCTCTTTCTCTATATATCTCTCCATATATATATATATATATATTACGTATACGCCATGCATAAAGAGTATACAATTTTACTGGCATACTCATACACTAATGAGCGTTAAGTGCGCGTGTGCATTGAATATGATTTGGCACTCAACGGCAACAAAAACGACAACAACAATAATGAAAACAACGAAGAACAAAATACTGAAGAGCAAAACAAAATCAACTCGTAAACTAAAAGTTGTCAGGGCAAAGTTTAAAGCTCAACTCATGTTTAGTACGGATACGCTTGTCCTTTTGGCTCTGCGTTGCTGTCGCTGCTGCTGTTGCTGCTGTTGTTACTGCTACTGCTACTGCTGCTGCTCTCAACTCTCCACTTCGCATTTTCATCTCATGTCCGCTCGAGCATGTTTAATAAGCAGCGTCATTTTTCATGCGCAGTCAACAGGAGCAGCAGTAGCAGAAACAGAGGCAGCAGCAGCAGCAACAGCAATAGCACACTCAACAGTTCCACAACAGCTTGCCACCCACAGCAAATGCTTAAACAGCTGTCAGACGTCGAGCAGCAGCCACAGAAGTAGCAGTAGAAGGAGCAGCAGCAGCAACATGTCAAGAGTTTTTTTTTTTTACACGCCCTGTAAAATGTTGGTGCAGATTTCTATATATACAACTACGCAAGGATATATATATATATATAGCAAGGATACAAAAAGGGCTAACGAAGAATATATCCATTTAGTCAATTGACAAGCTAATTCCACAAAAGAAAATTGCAAAATGATTAGGCAAGAAATTGACAGCATCGTTGTGTCTTAAAGTAAAAGTTTTATGTATGCGGAATCTGAGCAAAAAAAGTTTCATTTTACAATTTATAGAAATCAATTTAAATAAATTTTCTAATATAAATTGCTAAATTAGCAGACAAGAAAATGATGAAGAATAATGCAAAATAAAGACATAGAAATATAATATAAATTGGCTAAATAAATGCTAAATAATTAACAGTAATTTATATGCATTAATTAAAGCTTTACATTGAAATTGACAGTGTAAAAAAAAAATGTTATAAATATTTAAAAAAAATCTAAAAATAATTGAAATTACAGTAAAAAAAAAATGTTATAAATATTTAAAAAAAATATAAAAAATAATTGAAATAACAGTGAAAAAAAAAATTTTATAAATACTTAAAAAAAAAATATAAAAAAAATTGTTTACATAAATTTCTATAAATTTTCTTATATTCTTATATTTTATTATAAAGAAAAATCTGTATAAAGCTTCTATAAATTCTCACTACATATTCAGCACATTTCCATAATTAAATAAAATTAAGCTTCAACCATTGTCATGACAGAGAACAAGCAGCAGCCCGAAGCTAACTGTCTATCAACCATTTGCTTTGGCTGTATCTCTCTCTAGTTTTTGCTAGCGTAAATTATGATGATGCTGCACAAAAATGACATGCGATTTCATATTTCCTCATTCCCCTAAAGTTCATATCGCAGACAAGTATCTACATATATATTTTTTTTTCTGCTGTTCTTGCGATTTGTTTTATTTTTTTTTTTTTCTTTTGGATTTTTATTATTTTTGCAACTAGTTTTTTTTTTTTTTTTTTGGTTAGTCTGGACGGCAAATGACACGGCGCTGTTGTGTTGCGGGTTGATAGTGGGGTGTGGATTATGGGTTGTGGAATTGAGCATAACAAATTTGTCAACTCAGTGAATCATATAGTAAAAGCGCAGCAACTGTCGCAGCACGGCAGTGTGCCAGACGATGAGGCAAACAAACAAGTAGACAAACAGTAGCAGCAGCAACAACAACTAAAAATGAAAATGAAAATTTTGTTTGCATTGGAATTTGCGCGTGTAGATTTTCAATTAAGAGCGCTACCAGCTCTCACGCTGCTAGTTCATTTGCCACAGCTCGTTGCAATGCCAGCAGTTTTGCCATGTATCGTAACTTTAAAGGATACACGGAATTGCAGATGGAGATGGTATACTTAGAGCAAGAGAGAAAGAGAGAGAGAGAGAGTGTAGCGTCAAGTGCTGAGCGCATCATGCCCAACAGTTTAGAGTGACAAATGGCAGCGAAAAATGACACCCGCAAATCAGACGAGGGAAAGGATGTACGAGCGAACTTAGGTTAGGGTATAGAAAATTGAGAGTTGGAAGGAGGAGGAGTTGATTTGACGGGGACATTTGTAAGCATTAGGCACGTAGCCGGAACTGTAGCTGGAAACTGGAACTGAACAGGAGAGACGTGTCGGATGTGGCACGTTCTAACAGAGCTACGACATGTTTGAGCGCACTAACTGTAGTTTTCTGTTTTTTTTTTTTTTTTTGCAGTCTTTAGTTGACTTTTTTTTTCTCTTTTTTCTCTTTCTGTGAGTCTATCTTGGCGTATTTCTGTGTTTATGCGTCTACTCTATGTGCGTCTATGTCTGTATGTGTGTAATAAATTTTACCTGCACATAAACAACTAGAACACAAACAACAACAACAACAAGAGCTACACTTATTTAGTGCTCAGCAGTCAAAAAAAAACCCGAAGAGAAACTTGTTTTTATATTTTTTGATACACTTGGGTATGGTACGTACACGTTATCATTAAATATGTAACATATTCAAGTAGGCAAAAGTTTGCAGTCGCATGTGATATATGCTACATTAGCTACACACACTCACACATACACAAACAAACATATAAGCACATGTGAAAATACATATACATACAGCCTGCAGTATATTTTAACATATATATTTTTTTTAAAATTTTCTACACATATTTAAAGCTTTAAAAATTAGTATAATATATGTAAGAAATATTTTTACATGTTAAAAGAATTTATTTTGCGCTCAAAAGTATGCAACGAAAATTTTTCAACA
Source organism: Zaprionus obscuricornis (assembly GCA_037044475.1). Classification (NCBI taxonomy): domain Eukaryota; kingdom Metazoa; phylum Arthropoda; class Insecta; order Diptera; family Drosophilidae; genus Zaprionus; species Zaprionus obscuricornis. The sequence goes on from JBAMBR010001289.1 coordinate 15,896, forward strand.
GCCTTAAATTAAAGCAGAATTCAGCCAGCATAAGCAATGGCAGCTTTAATAATTATTTTATGTAAAGAGTATTTTCTAGTCGACAAAGTCATAGTCAATATTTTCTTTATAGCAATTTCCGATATTTTCTTTTGCCTTTTCTCTTTTTTTTTTGTTTGTTTTTCCCTAAGCGAAAATTGAGCTTAATTTATTTATATTTGAGTAAAAAGAATTACGTTGCGCGCATTAGACTCACACACACACATAAACACAAGAAGAATCAAGATTTAAACAGAGTTTTGTGCAACATTTAAGACATAATGCCAGTGCAGTGTAGTAGAAGTGTTGCATGCAAGCAGTGCAAGTAGAAAAATCATTGTCAGCTTCACTTTTAGCGCTGATTCAATTATTTAAAATGCTGCATGCAACATTGTGTTGTTGTTGCTACTGCTGCTGCTGTTGCTGCTGTTGTAAGCAAGTACTTAAGGGAAGCAACAGACCAACTCCAACTGCTCTTACGACAAGAGAGCCAAAATGCAATTTGTTGATTCTTACATGCTGCATATTTCTATAAGGTAATGCAAAGTAAAGCCAGAGAGAGAAACGAGCCGGATGCCAAACTCAACACACACACACACACACGCAGGCACAGAGACAGACCGACAGATATACATATACTTTACACAGTGATAGAAGAAGGCGCAAAGCAAGAAGAGAAAGAGAGGAGTTGGGGGCCTGCCATGGCTCTGCCCAAGACCGACAACAGACAGCTGCCTGCGCAACATTTACCTTAAATTACTTTAACCTGAACACAACAAGAACAACGTGTAGCACAACAAGCAGCAGCAGCAGCAACAACTGCAGCTGCAGCATTAACCCTTTAATGGATTTTCATATTTAACAAGGCAACACATTTTACATTTTGTATTTAAATTGAAATTTCCGGCAAATTTGGCGTAATTGTTGCCTACGTTTATATATTATAGTTTATACTGCGCGCTGCGCTGCGCCAACAAATTTCCATAAATTCATGCATGCAAATATAAATTATAATAATACAAGAGAGATTGCAACACTATTATGCAACATAATGTTGCAAAGACTTAAATATATATTTATTTTACTATATATTAAAATTAGAAAATTTTTGCATTTATATTTGTACGTCAATTTCTTTGGCAACACAAGGGTTAAGGCTATAAAAAGTTGTTGTGGCTCTGGAAAAGTGTTTGCTTTTTTTTTATTTTTTCGTCTGCCATTTTTCAATTTTCAGCTTTTGCAGCTGTGCACACGTTGGTTACATAATAAGATATCAGGAATATAGATATATGCTCTACTACCTATCGCTCTCTCTCTCTCTATCTCTTCCTTTCGCTCTATGTGTGTAAAGCAAATAGCAAAAACTTGAGGTAAATGTTGCAAATATTTCACTTCCCCACAAAGTCGCATTAAATATTGATGCAATAATCAAAGAGAATGTTCAATTATTGATACTTAAATTATCGATATGTATCAGTTAGATTATCGATAACAGTTGTTATCGTTTAAGTTTAAGCAGTATTTATCCAGAGATATAAACAAAGAGTATGTTTAACTATCGATGATTAAATAAACGATATTTATCGGAAACACAGTAAGACTATCGATAACAGTTGATAAGTTTAAGAAGTATTGTTTTCTAATTTATGTAGAATTTTGCAAGTTTAAATAATTTTAGTTTTCCCACCATCAACAACAATGAAAATCTATCGATATACTATGTTTATCGATTAATCTATCGATAACAATTAAAATAATTGGAAAAAACAAAAGAATGTTCAATTATTGATATTTAAATTATCGATATGTATCAGTTAGATTATCGATAACAGTTGATATCGATAAGTTTAAGCAGTATTTATCTAGAGATATAAACAAAGATTATGTTTAACTATCGATGATTAAATAATCGATATTTATCGGAAAAAACAGTAAGACTATCGATAACAGTTGATAAGTTTAAGAAGTATTGTTTTCTAATTTATGTAGAATTTTGCAAGTTTAAATAATTTTAGTTTTCCCACCATCAGCAACAATGAAAATCTATCGATATATGTCTATCGATTAATTTATCGATATCAATTAAAATAATCGTAGAAAAAATTTGTTTGTTTTTGTACTCACCTCAGTGCAAAATTGGCAACCGCATTGTTGCAATGTTGTTGCCTCCGCCAATTGTTCGACATCGATGAGGCACAACTTGCAGGTAAATTGTTGAAAGCATATTGGCGTTGCAGGTGTGCCCGATGAGGGTGTTACATCCGCTGAGGCGAGCATTTCACGCCGTTTCAACGCAATACCATCCCGTACACAGCACGCCTGCGCCGCCTGATTGACACTCGCCATAGACAGCAGTGAACTGACCGTCAATGGATATGCATGTGTTGTACCAAAGGCGCCCATTTCACTGCTGTTTGCATTGTTGTTGTTCATCATTAATGTTGTTGTTGTTGTTGCTGTTGCTGCTTGATCCTCAATAGATACATTGTTGTTGTTGTTGCTGCTGCTGCTATTGCTGTTGCTATTGTTGTTTGAATGCAATGTTGCTGTGGTCACATTGGACGGCGGACTTGGACTGCTAATGCTTTGCATGCCAGCGGAACTTTTACGTGAACCACAACTGCTGCCATTACTCAAACGTATCTGTGCATTAACATTGATATGTGGTGGCTCTGCTACTGCTGCTGCTCCTGTTGCTACTTCCGTTGCTATTGTTTCTGCACCACCATCAACAAAGGTAACACTTGGTTGCCTAGCATGTGTACTTAATGACATTGCCGATTCTGGTCTTGGCACAAATCCATTTGCCAATGAATAACGTGATCCTGTTGCAGCCAATGAGAGTAAACTGGAGCAACGAGAACATGTGGCAGCATTAATGCTAGTAACACTATTGCGTAAACGATTTAGTGGTCGTATTTGTTCTACACCACCAGCACTAAAAATGCCACTGCCACCATGACAACCACCACCACCATGACTACCACTATGAATATTGACATCACCATTTGCCATAGGATGTAGCGTATGATTTTGTCGTGTCAATGCCAATACCGTTTCACATTTACGTAATCCCGTATACTGTACAATAGATTGTGATTTCTCTTGATGTAAACTACTTGCGCTACCCTCGCGTCGCATCATATGCCATAGCTTTTGATGTACCACATTTAATGAGCTGCTTGAACCGCTTATGCTTAGACGACTGCCATGACCATTTGTTAACTGATGCTGCTGCTGCTGCTGTTGATAATGTTGTTGCTGTTGACGTCCGGATGGATCACGCAGCACGACATCCTGTTCGGAGGGCGTGCGCGTAATACGAATTTCCGGTGAGGCAGGTCGCTGATTTGTTGAATCACGCGATTCACGCGATTCTCTATCTCCTCTATCTCGTTGATGATATTCCGTATAATTTCGGCTGCTGCTGTTGCTATTACTGTTACTGTTGCTATTGCTGCCGCTACCGCTGCTGCTACCTTTGAGACCCACCAATGATTTAAGAAAATTCTCAATGCGTCGTCGTCGCGGCAATTGTCCACCGGATAATCCCAATGAGTTTTCCACATCATTTGGTCCGCCACTGATACCAGTACCAGTTGCTGTTGCTCCGCCTCCTCCACCACCACCTCCACCTCCTCCTCCTGCAGTGCCTGTTGTGCCATTGCCAAGACTGTGTACAGATATTGAATGTCCATGATGGGAATTGGGCAAGGATAAGGAGATGCGTGTTGGCTGATGATGCGTTTGCAATAGCGACGGCACCTTACGCTCAGCATTAGCATCACCGGCCGCAATGATGTTGATCTTGTTGCGCGTTTGCGTTTCCAGCAGCGCAGCTGTCTCGTTCGTATCCGAGTCGTGCTGCGGCGCGGCATGCACGGCATGCGAGGCAGTGCCACTATGCTGGCTGCTGGCGCGTTGCTGATGCTTTGTGTTGGCCAGATTGTGTATTGGCGAGGAATCCTACGATAAATTAATCAAGTTACAACAATTTTAATATGACTCAAAATAATTTTTATATATATTCGAATTCTATATTAAAATTCCATTACAAAATCCATTTAAATAAAATGTTGCATTCCTCAAAATAAATATATAAAAAAAAAACAACACAAAAAAAAAATAATACAAAACAAAAAAAAAAACTAAATATTAAAATACTTTAGCTTTAAGCACGTTTTGCTTTTTTGTTATTTATATATTTTTTTTCCCCCTTCGATTGCTGATACTATGCTATGACAGTAAAATAAAAGAAGCTATATATAAAAACAAAACTTTGATATTCATTTTACTTTTACTATTTTATATTTATATTTACCAAATAAATAATTAAATAATCAATTGAAATCGTTTTTTTATACTTCACGTGAAACTGATTATAATTAATGTGACATTAAAATCTTGCATGTGCTTTAAAATGTCATTTATCTTCGATATTTTTATCGATTACGATATTGCGTAATATATAGTAATAGCAGGACAACACTGTTTATAGTATTGTAAATTAACAGAGTTATGTTATTTAACATAAAACGTAATAGAAGTATCTATACTACGATGAATGACAGTTGAATTTAAAAATAATTTTCTTTAAAATAATTTTCTGTATTATTATACTCGGTGCCCTTTGGGAACCAAGAGTATATTGGGTTAGTGACAAGAGCAAATGTATGTAACACCCATAAGGAGGCGTGGCCGACCCCATAAAGTATATATATTCTGACTCAGGATCAACAGCCGAGTCGATTGGAGCATGTCCGTCTGTCCGTCTGTCCGTCTGTCCGTCTGTCCGTCTGTACGTCCGTATGAACACACAGATCTCGGAGACTATAAGAGATAGAGACTTCATTTTTTTTGCATAGTGTTTGTAGTGTTTGCAGGCAGATCAAGTTTATTTTGGATTTTTGCCACGCCCCCCTCCGCCTCCACAAATCGATGAAAACCATTTTGAACACACCACTTCACCCACACCCAGCCAAGCTACAGAACTGAATTTTGTTACAAAGTTAGAATACGTTTATCTGGACGTTGTGTACAAATTTGGTACAGATCGGATAATAAACATGGAAGTTATACACATTTCAAATTTCAAAAGATGCTGTTCTCACCCCATAAGACGGCAACATTTACTCAGTGTTTCTCACACTTGTGAAGAGCGTGGCTCAGTGGTTAGAGGGTTGAACTCGCGTGCATGAGGTCCGCGGTTCGATTCCCGAGACGATTTTTTTTTTCAAATTTTTTTTTTTAATTTTTTTTTTTTATATTTACTTAAAATTGGCGAGTGCGCAGCACGAGCAAAATAAATATATAATATAACTTTGGGCACCGAGTATTATATAGTCGAGCACACTCGACTATAACTTTCTTACTTGTTTTTTTATGACCTTGCAGAAGTTATATTAATTTTAGACAGTAGCTTGTTATGACCCTTAGGAAGCGTGACAAACCCAACAAAGTATATATATTCTTGATCAGCATTGACAGGAGAATTCAAATGTGCATGTCCATCTGTCCGTCCGTTCGCCTTTCTGTTTCAACCCAAACTAGTGTCTTAGCTTTAAAGCTATCTCTATGAAACTTGGTATACATACTCCCAATTCCCATAGGTTGTATATAAGTTGGAACTGGCAGTATCGGACCCATATATCATACAGCTGCCATAGAAACCTTCGGCCCAAAATTGTGTTTTTTCTTTGTTTTTAAAGCTATCCACCTGAAACTTATAGGAATTGAGTTTAGTGACGATTTTCACGCCTCATATAAATTCGGTCCAAGTCGGACCACTATATCGTATAGCTGCCATAGCACCCATCGTTCCAAAATTAAGGGTTTTCTTTGTTTTTGCAGCTAACCACCTTAAACCTTTAGGATTTGAGTTTAGTGACGTTCTAAACGCCTCATATAAATTTGGTCCCAGTCGGACCCATATATCATATAGCTGCCAAAGGAACCTTCGGCCCAAAATTGTGTTTTTTCTACGTTTTTGAAGCTATCCACCTAAAACTTATAGGATTTGAGTTTAGTGACGATTTTCACGTCTCATATAAATTTGGTCCAAGTCGGATCACTATATCATATAGCTGCCATAGGACCCCTCGTCCCAAAATTAAGGGTTTTCTTCGTTTTTGAAGCTATCTAGCTGAAACTTATAGGATTTGAGTTTAGTGACGATCTAAACGCCTCATATAAATTTGGTCCAAGTCGGACCCATATATCATATAGCTGCCATAGGAACTTTCGGCCCAAAATTGTGTTTTTTCTTCGTTTTTGAAGCTATCCACCTGAAACTTATAGAATTTGAATTTAGTGACGATCTAAACGCCTCATATAAATTTGGTCCAAGTCGGACTACTATATCATATAGCTGTCATAGAAACGCTCAGTTGAAAATTGAGTATTATCTTTGTTTTTGATGCTATTCATCTGAAATTTACAGGATTTGAGTATTGGTGGTGACTTGTACATCCCACAAAAATTTTGTTTTGTTCGTACTAATATATCATATAGCTGCCATAGGAACTATCGGGCGCTAACGTAGTTTCTGTATGAAAAGTTTTCTTCAAATACTTCAAGGGCACAAAATCTTCAGTCCTAACTTTGGTTTCTTGCCTATTACAAATTAGAAGATTATAAGAACACTTACCCTCGAATCCTGCTCCAGCTCCTCCTCAAGCGCACTGTAAACGGGCGCGTACCAGGAGTATGAGAGCTGTTTACGCGCCGAGGCAGCGGCGCCGGCGCCGTTAGCCGTTGGCGATGTCAGCCCCACGCCGTGATTATAACTCTGATTATGTGTATGAGTATGCGCGTGCGTGTGCGTTGTATTTTGTTGTTGCTTGTGCGGCACAAGCTTGCCGCCACTGGCGGCGTAATTAGGGCCAGCCGTACCGGCGGCACATGCAGCGGTGGTCACCAGATTGTTATTGTAATTAAGCTGTAAACTTCGACGCTGCTGTTGACTGCGCGTCGATGGTAAATGTTTTGTCTGTTGCTTACGTTGACGTTCACCGGCACCGTACAGACTATGATGTTGACGTCGTTGTTGTTGATGCTGCTGCTGTTGCTGTTGCTGTTGATATTGGTAGCTATGCTGTTGACAGTGATTGTTGGCTAATTCCTTGCGGGTAAAGATTAGCGATGCACTATTCTTATTCAAGCGTATGGAACGCTGTTTATCCACTACCGTGGCCTCGATATGTGTCAGCAGTGGCACCGTCTCCGACAGTGGCAACAATTGCAATTGCTGCGATGATTCTGCCGGAAAATTAATAATGAAATTCTCAGCGGCGTCATCAAAGATCGAAGCACGTGCAGCACTCTGACAATCGTCACTTGACGATGGGCTGCTAATGGAGCTGCGCTTAGTCTGAAAATATCTGAGATCGTTTTTTGTCTGTTGTCTGGTATCTTTATAATCTTGCTGTTGTTGCTGTTGTTGTTGCTGTTGATATGTTGCTGCTGAGCTATAGCTGAGCTTATGCTCGACAAGTAACTCCAATGGCGGCAGTTTGGACTTGTGCGTCGTTAGCTGCGACTGTTGTGTATCAATGTCTAATCCCACTGTATGTTGTGTAACTGTTGGCTGTGCCTGTTGTTGCTGCTGTTGTTGTTGTTGCTGCTGCTGCTGTTGTTGTAGTTGTTGCTGTTGTTGTTGATGTGTTGCTGATGTTGCCTGCTGAAATGCCTCATTCTGTTGCAATGCAGTTGATTGCATTGGCATTGGCATTGGCAACGGCATTGGTGGCCGCATTTTGGCTTAAAATTGAGCAAAAAGTTGCTGAGAACAAATTGAGTTGCGAGCAGAGCTCAGCCGTGGCTGGCAGTGGGAACAACATCTTGAGAGAAGCCTAAAAATAAAAAAAATAAAAAATGTACAATTAGTATTTAGTATGTATTTTTTTAATTACTTTATTTAGTATATATTTTAGTATATTTTTTAGTATTTTTCTAAAAAAATACTACAAAATTAATAAATATTTTCATAAAACAATAAAAAATACTCCAAGAAATAATAGAAAAAGTAATAAGAAAAATACGAGGAAAATACTAGAATTAAATAAAATACTAAAAAAAATATTTTTCTAGTATTTTTCTTCTTAATTATTATATTATTTCTCGGAGTATTTTTATAGTTTTATTAAAATATTTACTAATTTTTTTTGTATTTTTTATAGTATATTTCAGTATATTTTTAATATAATATTTAGTATTTTTCTAGTATTTTTCTTTTTTATTATTATATAATTTCTCCAAGTATTTTTATAGTTTTATTAAAATATTTACTAATTTTTTAGTATTTTTTATAGTATATTTTAGTATATTTTTAATATAATATTTAGTATTTTTCTACAATAATAAATATTATTTCACCGAGTAATTTTTTAGTTTTATTAAAATATTTACTAATTTTTTAGTATTTTTAATAGTATATTTTAGTATATTTTTAATATAATATTTAGTATTTTTTTTTAGTATTTTTCTTCTTTATTATTATATTATTTCACTGAGTATTTTTATAGTTTTATTAAAATATTTACTAATTTTTTAGTATTTATTATTTTCTAATAGTTTTCTTAGTATTTTTTGCAACATATTTACTTTGAATTTTTAATAGTATTTTACTAAGTATTTTTAATTTATTATTTATAATTTATGCAGCAGAAACTTTTCAATTGATTTTTAAGATTCATTTTTACGAACTGTTTAAATTTATTTTCTCCCCCTACAACAGAACCGCATCAAAGCGCAGACAAAAACAATTTCTGGTACTGAGTTTTTTTTAGTAGTTTTTTTTTTTTTGATTTTCAAATTGATTTTAGTTCAAATTGTTGTGAATTTGGATAGCGTCAATCTGTTGTTGCCCAACTACAACTACAACTACAATAATAAGAACAACAACAACAGCAGTAAAAGATTCCTGTGGTCCAAACAATTCAAGCTGAGCCCTGACCTCTGAATTCACAGCTGACTTTTGCTATTCAACTTCAATTGCATAGCTAGAGGCAAGTTATAAAAAGAAAACAAAATGTTCAAGTAAAATATCAGTTGTTATGACTATGAGTTACGCTTTGTTTTAGTAAGTTTCATAATGAAGAAAACCTTGAAAAAATCGGATTTAAAATTGTTAATATTATATGTAAAGTTTAGATTTGGAAACTATATACCCGTTGAGCTGTTAGTTTAAATTGTTGCAGGGTAACATACAAAAGCAGCACCTTTACGAGCTGCACTCGTTTTATGTGCACCAGTGAAGCCTGATTTGCATTTTTGCTTTTTTGTCTGATTTATTGCAATTCCTGCTGTGCTTCGAAATTTATACAAAAATTTTGTGTATGTGCTGCTGCTGCTGCCATCGAATTGCAAAATCGAAAAACGAAACGAAATTTCAAAGGTGAGGCAGCAACAGCAGCAGCAGCGGCTCGCTTGTTCCCGCGTGTATTTGATTAGAGAGCTACAAAAACAGAAAGAAATAAAGAAAAAAAAAGAAAGCGAATAACAGAACAAAACCAAAATTGATGGCATCGTCACGTGGCACAATTTGAAATTCAATTTGTATGGCAGGGCAGGCATTTTTTTTTTGTTTTTATGAGTTAAAGTAAAGCATAAAATAAAGTAAAAACAAAAAACGTGAATTACGAATTTGACAAAACGTTGACTTGAACTGTGAATTTAATTTGTAATTAATCTATCAAACTCACTCTCGCACTCTATCTATCTCTATCTGTCTCTCTGTGTATCTATGTATCTGTAACAATCAATGTTTAATTGAAATGACATGAGAATACAGCGCAAAATTGCAGAGCTTCTATTAGTTACTATTCCCACAAGGATAACTCAAATTAATTAGCTGCTCAATATAACTTGTAATTGTAACGGCGTGTGTAACAGTAACTGCAAATGTAACTGCGAGCATGTAATTGTAAGTGTAATTGCAATTGTAAGCATGTTAGTTGATGGCTTTGACTAATGATATCAATGTCAAGGCGACAGTAAATCAATGCGTCCTGCTGTTGCTGCCGTAGCTGCTGCTGTCTATCATTTTGATTTATTATTTTGATTTGATTTAACTGATGGCAAAAGTCATTTTTATATACATTTCTATTTTGATTTCTACTATTTTCATTTCCATTTCCATTATCAATTTCAATTTCTATTTTGTTTTATTCTTATTTTTTCGATGATTCTTCATTGTTTTTTCTGGTTTTCTGATTTTCTGGTATAATTTTTTTTTTTCTTTTGATTTTGAACACAGTTTTTACGCTTCAATTGATGCATTACAACGTAACGTAAGCGACTTTCAATGTAGCGCAAAATCTCATGTCATAATCAATCAATGTTTACTCGCGTTGACTGCGCACCGCCTTCTACCGATGTTAGAGAGAGAGAGGAGATTGACAGAGGTGGGAACTAAAAGCATAGTGTATAGGGAATATTGTGTAGAATGCATTTGGCGTTGAATCATTTTGAATCATGTGCAAAAAAAATAAATTTTTCTAATTCGATTTAATGCGCTAGATTGAACAGTTACATAGTTACATAGTTGCACAATTGCATTGCGTTGAGTTATGAGCACTAATCAAATTAGCTTTCACTGCCAATGCAATGCAGCGACGTCAATTTGTACTTAATTAATCGAAAAAATTGTCCGAAAACTGAAAATGTAGCATAAAGATAAAATCAAAATATGAGCTATAAGCTCATATTGTGTACAACATTGTTTAATGGCCAACAAATAAATTCTGGTAAAGTGCCAGTATATATTATAGTAGTAGGCGTGGCATGTGTGTGTGTGTAGGCATAGACTTTAGTGGCAAAACTGATAGACTTGTGGGAGAGTGTGTGTATGTGCCTGTTGGCCAATAAGCAAAGGCACGTGGAGTCAATTAGGCAATTTACGTACGCGACAGTGTGACCAAATGCTCCCAAAGGATGCAGTTAAATGCAAATGAGCAGCACTACATATTGTACATGTACATATAGAAAATTTGCAGATAATGTGCTGTGCAGCATTTGCTGTTTAAAGTTTAAAAATTTCAAATTACATTGAAATTATTTTTTTTTTTTTTCTAATATTTAAACGCTTTAAAAGTAAAAGCACTTGGAATATTTTGCACGTAAATAGCATAACGAAAATTCATAGCATACTTTGCGGCATCAATACTAATTCTTCTACTAATACAAGCTGGTCACACTTTATTACATTAGGTTTATGCTGTATGTTGTTGTTATTGTTATTCTTGTTGTTGTTGCTGCTCTTGTGGTTATGTTATGTCGCACCACAAAGAAAGAAAATTCGTTCATTTTGACTTCATTACAAAAGGCAAAAAAAAAAAATGAAGAAAAACACGCAGCTGCGATGCTGCTGCTTTCTACATGCGCATGTTAGAAGGTATGCCAGTATATTAATTTTTGGTATGCTCTAACTATGTGCCTTTGCCTTCTTTTCTACTCACTCCTTCTCTTTCTCTTCCTCTTGGCGTGTGTATGTGCGTAGGAAATAGCGAGCGCAGGAAAGTATGCAACACAAAAATGCGCGACTCGCATAATTTGCCAAGCAAGAAATAAGTAAAACGAGAGAGAGCATAAGAAAAAAAAATATGTACGTAGAGCTAGTTGAGGGAGTCGAGTATAAGTGGAAGTAACAGGGGAAGTGGCAGAGCAAATGGAAAGAGAAGCAGCTGTAGCCGCAACAGCAGCAGCAGCAACAGCAGAATGCCAAAGATAAATTACTTCTCACACGCTTTCGAACAAGCCAAGTCTCAGGTCAGGTCAGGTCTGCTATGGCTTGGCTATAGCTTGGTTTGCTTCATGTGGGCTAAAGGAGCGACAAGGCAACAAAGATATTTGCCGCCAGTTTGTTGCTGCCACGCCTAAATGTGCCAGCATTCGCATCTCAGTTTCAGTTTTAGCTTTACTCTACGCTGCTTCCTTTCTCCCCTCTTTCTTTCTGTCTCTTTTGCCACACATATTCTCAAATTAATCGCTTTTGGCGCACAATGTGAACACGAAATTTGTCTTTTACTTTTCATTTAACGCCATTTAAGCGAAAGCTAAGTAATAGAAGACGAAGAAAACGCTCAGCAGGAGGAAGTAGCGGCAACAGCAGCAGCAGCAGCAGCCGGATAGGGAAAAGTGACAAACAAAACGAAGATTAATGCCATACGCTAATATGTCGACTTCTTTTTATAGACAATTGCGCAAAACTTGCACAAGCAGAAAATTTACAAGCTTCTTCAATGTTTGCATTTGTTTTCGATCGTAATTGT
>JBAMBR010001290.1:0-37523 GCA_037044475.1 Zaprionus obscuricornis
AATTTACTTATTTTTTATGTTTTTTAATTTTAAAAAATTCAATATAAAATATATTATAATAATCAAAATAATTCTTATCATGCAATTTTTTTTTATAATAAAAGTTGAATAAATTAGCGGGAAATCAGTCTTTAAGTTGAACATGCTTACTGTGCCAATAATTTAGTTCACCACTGTATGTATGATTTTAATACCATTAAAGAGCGAACAGTGTGCGCACTGGTTAAATGCAAGTCTCTCCTCAAGTTGTTTTTTTAATTTTTATACTATTATATACAACCATGGGCACATAAATAGCACAAATCGAAGTTGTAGTTTGAACGATAATATTGATGGTATTTTAAATCATATTTTCAAAACGTTTCCTTAACTCTTTTAGATGTTTTACAATCAAATTTGTACAGTTACAACTTTTAGTTTGGTTTTAATCTTCATTTTCCATGGAAATTTTTTTTGGTCGCAGAAATATCAGATTTTGTTTAAAAGAACGATAATATCGATCAAAAAGATCTTATACTCGGTGCCCATTGGGTACCAAAAGTATATTGGGTTTGTGACAGCAGCAAATAAAGTATATACGACAGGATCAACAGCCGAGTCGATTGGACCATGTCCGTCTGTACGTCCGTATGAACACACAGATCTCGGAGACTATAAAAGCTAGTGCTTGCATTTGTTGCAGGCGGATCAAGTTTATTTTGGATTTTTGCCACGCCACCCAACCGCCTCCACAAATCGATAAAAACCATTTTGAGCACACCCAGCCAAGCTACATGTAAATTTGGTACAGATCGGATAATTAACATGGAAGTTATACACATTTCAAATTCCAAAATCTGACAGGCGTCTCTATAGCGTACGCTTGCCTACTGTTCTCACCCCACACACGGCAACATTAACTTAGTGTTTTTTCTTTTTCAAACTTGTGTGGCTAAGTGATTAGAGGGTTGAACTTGCATGCAAGAGGTCCGCGGTTCGACTCTCGAGGTCGATTTTTTTTTTTAAATTAACTTAAAATTGGCGAGTGCGCTGCACGAGCTAAATAAATATATAAACATAAATATATAATATATCTTTGGGCACCGAGTATTATATAGTCGAGCGTACTCGACTATAGCTTTCTTACTTGTTTAGTATTTTGAGTTTGTTTATAAGATTTTAGTAATAAATTAACATAATTAATTCAAACTTTATTAAAATTGGCCATGAAACACGCTGTTTAAACGAAGAAAGGATCTTCATGGACTTAGCGAATCTGTGGAGAAACCAACAACTGGCCAAAATAATGAAATGATTAAAAATATTTTATACAATCCTTATAAATAAGTCCAATCTATTTGTTTGAGAAATTAAATTATATGCAAAAAGCATGCCAGATACGATAGATCAAAGTGCCTATAGCCTTTTAGTGCATAACGACAATCTATAAACGCTATAAATGTATAATGAATTGGGTATCAATGCCTTCAGGAAACTAGTGTATACAAGACTAAACAAAGTTTGGCTTCTTGGAAGCATCAACAGGAAAAAGACACAACATAAAATATTCCACAGAAATGACAGCCTTCTGAAGCGATCTCAGTTCGGAAAAATCTGTTTTTTTTTTTAAATATCCTATTGAAATCTTAATTTAAAGTTTAAAAATACAATTTCGATTTGTGCTATTTATGTGTCCATAGCTGTATATATTATTATAGTATATTAATTTTGGCCAGGAGGAGTATGAGATGCGAACAAGCTTACTAAATTCTTTGGTCTTTAGATAAGTGTACGTTATTATTAAGATAAGCGTGAAAACCACTTATGCCGATGGCATCGCAAAAGGAATACCTAACAAAACTCTATTGTCCATAAGAAACTTACAAATTTCTGTAAAATGCAAAAAATAATTTTTTGTCTGACCGTCACTTTTATTACAAAAACTTTATTTACGACCGATCGTTTCTATGGTAGATATATGATTCAGCGGTTCTATCCGAATGGTTTCGGCCATGCAAATTTTGATCCTGCTGCCGATACTGATCTAGAACATATGTACTTAGTTGGATCTGCCTCCTAAAGGAGACTCATGTCCTAGCATGTACTAAATTTTGAAGTTTTGATATTAATAATAATTCAACTTAATTAGTTAACTTAGTCAGATTGTGCTCTGAACAATTGCCCCTATTTTACCATTTTAGGTTAAATTTCAATATGGTGGTGAAAATACGGAAAAAATCCCCAAATTTCGATACAAAAGGTATTATACAATTTGTTAATCCAAGAACATTTTTTATACCGCTTATCATACGTTTGATTTTGTGCAATGTTTTATTTACAATCTCTCTTAGTGATACTAAGTAAATGTTGTGAAAGGGGGAATAACAGGGATTTTTACATTTTAATAATAAGGATTTGTTATTTAAAGCTTTAAAATTGGGGTTTTAACCGAAAAACGAATCTTTGAAAAAGTGAATACATTGCTACATTATCATTTTCTGTGTTTGTTAAAATATATGAAGTTAATATTTTTGATAACCAAAAATTATTTTTCTACATTTTAATGCATTTTACAGATTTTACATGTAGAAAAAATCAAATATGGTATTGTGCTCGCCACTGTATATACAGCTATGGACACATAAATTGCACAAATTATATGGTTTAACTATAACTTTATAATCCTTTACAACTAATTCTCAAAATTAAGAAGTCAAACGTTTTCTGATATAGCGTAGGTATATGATTTATTTATTTAATAAGTAGGTTTGGTTTGTAGCCAAATACACGTGGCTATTTTAGCAGGCTTTTTCCAAAATTTACATGTGAGAACCCTTTCTTCGCCAGATCAATGTTTTCCACGACCAATTTTAAAAAAGTTTGAAATAATCATGTTCATTTATTGATAAAATACTAGAAATTAGCCTAAAAACCATAAAATTAATATTTTGATTGAAATTAGCATTCTTTCTAAAAAAATATGCTACTTTTGTAACTAAGAAAAATTATAGCTTTTCCAAAAAAATTTTGAAAGTTAAATTTTTTGATTCTACAAAATCTGCGAGAGTTAAAAAAATTTTAAAATCTTAATTTTAAAAATATGTTACCATCGTTTAAACACACAATTTCGACTTGTGCAATTTATGTGTTTATAGCAGGGAAGCTAACTGTTATAATTTTTATCTGAAAAAATTACGAAATAATTATTGGCCCATTTTTAATTGAAATTAAGCAATTATATAATTAAAAATAATTTGGATTTTTAAATAAAAATTTAATTTAAGAATTGAAAGTTATTTTTAAAGTAAAACTTGGAAATAAATTTTTGTCCTTTTCAGGATTTTGTATTTTTTCGCCTCTCTCAATTTTTTTCAACTCATTATTATTTACGGTCCCTAGTTATATATATAAGATATGTAATATAAGAGTAGCGCGGGCTTCTCTATTTGAGATTGGTCAACAACTTGAAATCAGTAAATAAGTGAATATACAATAGCGCGTTATTAAATACATATATATACATATACATATATATATTATATATATACATATATATATATTTAATGTATGTTTAAATACAAAGTCACATAAAATAAAGTATTGTGGTAATCAGTATCATCAATGCCGATTTCGCTTGTATGCACAAGACGACTGATAACCCCATCGAATTAAGTCCCATTGCATTATACAAACATTTTTGGAGACGTATGAGATTCATATTTGTATAATTTTCTGTATCTGAAAACTGTTCGAATCTTCAAAGAATTTATTCAGCTGACCACAATAACTACATTTGTTTTAATAAAGAATATGTAACACTGCAAAATGACAAATCACACAGAGAAAAAAAATAACACCACTTGTTGCTTTACGGCGGATCCTTTGTATTTTGGCGTAATTAACCCAACTTGGCTAAGCGTGAGAGCATGATCATATATGACTACCTCGTCAACGATCTACTGATTCCCCCTTTTCACTAACATACTCGAAAGCAAATCAATTTTAACACACGCACATTCCACACACACAAAACACAGCCATAATACTTTCACTTCTTGTATTGAATTTTATTTCGGTTGAGGCGCCACAATTGTTGTTGTCTTTTCAACAGATTTATGCAAGCTTTATATAAATCTGTGTATGTATACATCTATGCACGTTATATATATGTACGTGCGCTTGTATCGTTATTCAGGGCTCTCAGCAACAGGGTGAACGTGAATACAAATTATACAAAAGCACTTTGGTCCAAGACACAACCGACCATGTATTACATCATAATTTCAGGGAATTGTAATTGGGCTGTTTAAAAGCATTTTAACTGACTTTTAAAAATAGTTTAAAATAAATTCTTTTGAAAACACTTATACTTTTTTATAAAAGCTAGTTTAACAACTTTGGCTTAGTTTTGGTTAAAATTGAAACTCAAATTCAATGAACATATTGGTTATTGTAATATATATATATATATATATATGGTGCCATATTTGTTTTGTTTTCGATTATTAATATTTCCGATAGGACAAACAAATTTTATGTTTCGATTTTATTGGAATATTCATTGAATTGAAAAGCTTTAAACACAACATATTATCCCGTATATTATCTTACAATCAATTTTTTTTTTAGCTAAAATGTCTCTAATCAATCGAGTAGTTATTTCAGTTTTGCAATATATATCTTCAAGCTTAAAATTTTTTCTAACATAACAAGCGTGCATAAGCGCGATCAAAATTCATTTTTGAGGTTCTTTTTATACACTATACCCATTAAAAATGGGTAAAAAAGGGTACATTAACTTTATGCAAATGTGCGTAACAGGCAGAAGGAGACGTGGTACATCCCACAAAATATATATATTCTGGCTCAGGACCAATAGCGGAGACAATTTGGCCTGCTGTCTGTCTGTTTGAACGCAAAGAACGTCTAAACTATAAGAGCTAGAGACATCAAATTTGGTATGTAGGATCCTATATAGCGTACCATGCCACGTTCTTCCACAATACGCCCAAAGCCGTTTGACACTTCTAATATATCAGTCTCTATAAACACTTGAGGCTTGTAATTTTAAAGGGAACTATTAATCATCAATATAAAACTGTTCTGTAAAAATGGTATCGGCTGATTAAGAAACAAAAAGTTCATATTCACTGCCAACGCAATGCTTTCAAATGTGTTCATAGAAATAGCAGTGCGACTGAAGCAAAACTATATAATGGCTTTTCTTGCATTATCCTTTTTGATAGTTGATCGCTTTGCACATTTTTCTTGTAAAATGGAATATATATATGAATGAATATAGATCGCTACATTCAAATAAAAAGGAAGCCGAGCCCCCTAAATTCTCAACGAAAAATAACCCGCGGCAATGCTTAGCTGCAATAGAAACGCCCATGAACTCAATCCGATTTAAAATCTTGGCAGACGCCTATGAGGTTGAGGCGGGCGAATCTACTGAAGTCGAGAAAAGGAAGTCAAAGCGTCCGGCTATGTATATACGAGAAAAAAGTTCCAATGTTCTTGTCAACAAAATTATTGAGCTTATTGGCGAGGATAACTTCCACATAATACCCCTTGGAAAGGGCAACAACAAAAATTCAAATGACGATTGAAGATATTTACAGACTATTATCGAAATATCTTACCGAGAATAAAAAGAACTTTTACACGTATCATCCAAAGTAACGCCTGCAGAGATAACAAAGGGAAGAAGGAATTTAGCGTAAAGACAGTCTTCAATATCCTTAACAGGGATAGAAAGCCGCAGCTTCTTAGAGCTTAGAGTTGAGCTCAAACCAGAAAATAAGCCCCTGAAGAAATACGAAGTGCACCCTATATACAATCTTCAGTTCCTCCTTCACCGCCGAATTACAGTTGAGGAACCGCACAAACTCAATGGTCCGGTACAATGTGCGAACTGCCAAGAATATGGCCATACAAGGTCATACTGTAAACTGCGCCCGGTCTGTGTAGTTTGTGGAGAGCACAGTGCACACATGGCTCCGCACACTGACCAGCGCGCAAAGATGACTGCAACTCGAAAAAATGCGGCAACTGCGGTGGCATCACACTGCTAACTATAGAGGTTGCCCAGTTTTTAAGGAGCAGCCAAAAAGCAACTTTGAAGCTTTGATATGCACCCTACAACAAAGCCTTTCGGAATTTATGTCGTTTATGCGCACAAATATGTAAGATTTAATGCGAAACCAAAATCTATTGATTCAAATGCTGGTTTCACAACAATCCAAATAATGACTTCCCTACGTGGAACGCTAACGGCGTTTCGCAGCATAAACTTTAGTTAGCTCAATTTCTACTCCACAATCAAATCGACGTAATGCTGCTTTCAGAAAACACCTTACAAACAAATACAATTTTCAACTACGAGGATATTCGTTCTACGGAACAAATCATCCAGATGATAAAGCACATGGTGGGACTGGAATTCTAATCAGAAGCCGTATTAAGCACCACTATCATAACAAATTTGCTAAAAACTCCCTACTAACCACATCTATAAATATACAACTAAATACTGGCAACCAACTTACACTAGCCGCCGTATACTGCCCCCCTCGCTTCACTATAGCTGAAGATGAGTTTATGCAGTTTTTCAAATCACTAGGAGACCTCTTCATAGCAGCACTTCATGGCACACCAACACACTGGCCGGCAGACCCAAAGAAACTACCCGATTTAATAGACTGCAATTACCAAACACTTTCCTTAAAAATCTGATAAGCGCCGAATGCCTTTCGGATCTTTCATCTGATCACTCGCCTGTCCCTTTTATTCTACTCCGACATCCAGGAACGTTGGAACAATTATAAAATTGACCCCACAGAAAACCAATTGGAAAGTATATTAGCTCACACATTGAGCTAAGTCCTTCTCTCAACGATGAAGCCAACGTAGACAGCTTCGTTAATTTGTTAATTCACTGGAGTCTGTACTCGTCTCTGCAACTCGAGCTTCAACACCTCAAACAATAAATACACAATGCAATCAAAAGAAGAAAAATCTACAAATCGAACAGCTCGTCCTCGAAAAGCGACACTTACGTCGAGAGTGGCATTCCACAGATCACCATCTGATAAGCAAAGCTTAAGACATGCCTCACGTCAACCTACTAAAGCTCTACAGCAAGACGAAGCATATGTCCACCGCCACTGCATAGAGCAATTGTCAACTTCTAGTACAAAAAAATTACTATGGCTATGGAGAGCTCACCCAACTCTGAGCTCACCGAAAGAAACCGTGATGCCTATTAGACAGACAGAGCCAGCACGTTTGCCAACCACTTTAAAAATGTCTTCCAACCAAATCCTGCAACTAATGCGTTTATTTTGCCGACTTTACCATATGAGCCTCAGCTTCAACACGAGCCAATTGAATTTCGCCCAAACGAAATCGTTAGTGTCATTAAAAATTAACTCAATCCGAAAAAACCCCGGGCTGCGACCACATAACTCCCAAAATGATCATTGAGCTTCCATATTGCGACGTTCGCACTATCAGCGAGCTTTTCAATGCCATCGCAAAACTTGGCCACTATCCAGTGAGATGGAAAAAGTCAATTATAATAATGATAGCAAAGCCGGGAAAAGACCACACAATCCCCACGTCGTACATATAAGTCTATAAGTCTACTTTCATGCTTATCTAAACTATTTGAAAAATGCGTATTGACTCGGATAAACACATAACTAAGACTCCAGGAAGGAATCCCGTCACATCAATTTGGGTTTCGTGAAAAGCACGGAACAATTGAGCAGGTCAACCAGATAACATAAGAAATTCGG
The DNA here is from genome assembly GCA_037044475.1 of Zaprionus obscuricornis. Lineage (NCBI taxonomy): Eukaryota > Metazoa > Arthropoda > Insecta > Diptera > Drosophilidae > Zaprionus > Zaprionus obscuricornis. The sequence goes on from JBAMBR010001290.1 coordinate 7,782, forward strand.
AACGCGTTCGAAAAACGAGAGTACTGTACTGCCATATTTTTAGATGTCTCTCAAGCATTTGAAAGAGTCTGGCTAGAAGGTCTGATGTACAAGATCAAGACAATGCTCCGCTACAACACCCACAAATTTTTAGAGTCTTACCTTTCCGACAGAAAATTTGTTGTGAGATGCAACACTGCTATATCTGATGATTTCACTGTTGGAGCTGGAATTCCTCAAGGTAGCGTGCTAGGGTCAACATTATATGTTCTCTACACAGCAGACATCCCGACAAGCACACGACTTACAAAATCTACGTTTGCTGATGATACAGCTATTCTTAGCTGCTCAAAATGCCTAATGCAAGCAACTGCGCAGCTAGCTTTTCATCTGGTCGATGTTGAAAAACGGCTATCAGTTTGGCGAATTAATGCGAACGAACAAAAATGCAACAACGTTACGTTCACCCTGAACAAAAACACACTGAAACAACACTCTACTCCCGCAAGCAAACGAAGTAACATATCCAGGAGTACACCTCGACAGAAAAAAAAAAAAAAAAAATATCCCTCTTAGAAATAGCAGTTTTTCATTTTCTTTGTATCAAATTTTTACACAACGTCCAGATAAACATATTCTAACCACAATTCAGTCCTGTAGCTTGGCTGGGTGTGCTCAAAATCGTTTTTTATCGATTTGTGGAGGCAGTGGGGGGCGTGGCAAAAATCCAAAATAAAAAATGAAGTCTCTAGCTCTTATAGTCTCCGAGATCTGTTTGTTCATACGGACGTACAGACGGACATGCTCCAATCGACTCGTCTGTTGGTCCTGAGTCAAAATATATATACTTAATGGGGTCGGCCACGCCTCCTTATGGGTGTTACATACATTTGCTGCTGTCACTAACCCAATATACTCATGGTACCCAATGGGCACCGAGTATAAATATTTGATTTTAGTGGGTAGAGGACTTCACTGCTCCGAAGAAAAAAGGGAAAACACCCTTAAGCTTAGAAAGGAGGGCAAAACGTATAAAGAAATTCAGATTCGCTTGGAATGTTATGCCAATATGGTTTACAATGCCGTAAATTACGATTTCACTACCGCGAACTGTGGTGCGACGCGCAAAACCACAATTGTAGAGGACCGCAGGATAGTCCGCTTCAGCAAAGCTAATCCTTTTGCATCCTCTAGGGATATAAAAGCGGATATGAGTTTGGGGATCAGTGATGTGACCATTCGTCGAAGATTGATGGATGCAAATTCGAATGTGCAAAGTCCACGAAAGGTGCCATCACTTGGTAAAAGACACCACAAAGCCAGATTGCAGTTTCCACAAACTACTTGAACGAAATAATGAAAATAATGTAATGCCATGGCCAGCACTGTTATGGGGTGGGACATCATGCGTTATGTTGCCAAGAAATCCCCGACTTCTAAGCGGCAGCTTTGACAAATTGTGCAGGAGGCATGGAGCCAGATTCGCCGCAAACGTTGCGAGGACTTGGTGGGCTCCATGCCACGTAGGTGTGACCTAGTAATATCCAATAAAGGCTATACAACAAAATTTTAGTTCGTAATCTAATCATAATTTAGTAGGATTTAGTTATTTAGAAGATGTTATGAATTTTATTATATTTTACTTTTAGCACTGTTATTTCAATGAAGATCGTAATTCATAATTTTTTTTTTGTTATTATCCATATTCGCTAAAATATTGAGTTATCCAAAAGAAAACAAAATGTTTAAAATACATTAAGCTGTGATAACTACATTTTGTCTCGAAGTTGTATTTATAATAGTTTGTTGTCAATTTTAAACGTGTGGATCGTAAGCACTGCTAATTCTATGAACACACACATGCATTCGCTCGCAAGAGCAGGTCAGTATGAGTGAGTTTTAATTGATATAGTTATTCAACCATAGTAACGATCAGTCGAAAAAATTTGAAAAGTTAATGGTGTTTGAAGTCTTCAGCGTCCCGATGAATACAATATCAAGCCAAATTATTTGTCAATAAAAACGCAAAATCGAAGGGAGTATACGACGTACCCGCCAGCTCTTACTAATCTTACATCTTCAACTTTTAAGCTTTTGAGCATTTTCCAACTGCCAAATAACTGCATTTATTTGTATTTATTAATAGATATATATGTACATAAAAGTATGAATAAAATATTTCAAATGGAAAACTGATCGAAACTAAAACTTTATTATTTAATAAAAGCCATTTTTAGAGTAAATGTTAACCATATTTTTTCAGCACAATTGTAGCATTCAATTGTATTTTAGACGGAGCTACGGCAGTCACGAAAGAGAGTTCAATAAGACGGTGGATTGTTAACGTTATATCCATTTGCGTTATACATTGTATAGGTGAGTTCAATTCTATTAAATAAAACATTATTGTGACGATCGCATAACACATCTCAAGTTAAATTTAGACAGAAAAACTTCTACCCACTCATCTGTTCAATGTATAGGATAACTTGTACGCAAATATATATATAATATATACACTCAACAGCACAAATCTGTATACACTGAAAAAAAAATGAAAATCAAATTTCAAACGCAAATTTATATGTATTTTTAACTAATTTCGTTGCATGCACCTTTTGATTCTTATTAACTTCCTGGCGGATGAACGAAATATCCCTACAGCTTACCCTCAAATGAGTTTGCTTTTTCGAAGTTTTTGTGAATGGTTTGGACAGTGGCTTTAGTCATAATTTAAAATTTTTCCTATTTCGTTGTAAGATTTATTGTCTTTTTTATATTTACTTTGTGACATTTTCGCAATTTTACAAGTGTGATAATGAAGAAATACATTAAAGAATACTAAGTAAAACATAACCCAAAACAAACGGCAACTTTACCGTTATGTTTCAGCTGACAAAGTGACCAAACCCAGCGAAATTAATGAATCGTATATAGAATTTTGTCTAATTTTTAAGTTTTTTTGTTTATAACTGTTAAGTGGAATACTTAAATACTATTATATTATTTTATTTGTTTTCGTTACATAATAATATTGATTATAAAACTGCATCATTACTTTTTATTTAAAACCTTTTGGACAGACGCAAAATGCAAAAAAGGAGTCCTATGTTGAATTTTGTCCGCGAATATAGTACTTTTTGTCCATAATTCTATTAATAAATTCAAGTTCTCCGACGCCAGCAGTGCACATACAGTTCTCTATTAGGTTTCTCCACATAGTAAGTGAGAAATTAATCAACATATAAGAATAAAATTTGTTTTATTTAAATATCACCATGATCCTTGGAGAAAAACTGTGTTAAAGTCGGATATGTCAACTGTGCCAATAATAAAGTTCCTCGCTGTATGTAATGCAATATATAGAATAAATAGGATAGAAAAAAACTACAGTCCAAAACGAGAAAAAAACATCACATCATCGAAAGCTTTAAATAGAAAATTTAAATACAAGGGATGTTGCTTAGCTTTATAATATGTTGTTGTTACATGAATCAGCAGTGGTGTTAATTTACTTTTTGTGTTCAACATTCCAGTCAAATTCAATTCGTTTTCTTTCCCTATGTTGCTTTATACTTTGCCAAGCAAATTGCAGTTCTTGCGTATTATTTTATTATTACTGAAAGTTACAATTTTTTTTTTCAATAATAGTGGTTGAATTATATTTGTTGTTGTTGGAAGTACATTTATTTATAAATTACTTAAAATCACGTAAATAACAGCAGTCGGGTGCGATACGACATCATCAAACAGTGGCATATTTTTGACAGCGAGAGAAAGACGAGTGCGGTTAGACAGTTTTAGCTGACGTTTTTGGGGTTGAGCGAGCGAAGGAGGAAAATGAACGACGAGGACTACAATCCACTAAGCGCGCGCGTGCATACCACGTAAAAGCACAAAGTTCATAGAAAAAATAAATAGACATCAATAAAAACGAAAGCTCTTAAGAGTGTGAGAGGCGGGTCTACTCCTCATGAACAAGCAAGTCAACTGGCAAACACGTAAATAGAATAGATTTAAATATGTATGTATGCATCTATTAAGTATATGTACAATTTGTATGTATAAAATATAATACACGACGGATGCATTAATGATATTGAACGGCGAGAATCAGTGTAAATAGTGGGAACTGTCTCACATTTAGACGAACTGACTTTTCGCCGACGATCCGCCCGAGACACACAAAGAAACGTACAAAGAGAGACTGAGAAATCAATTAACTTATTGTAAACGCGACGAAACGTACAGAAAGAAACGGAAAGCAATTTAAAACTTCGACAATATATATATATTAATTATATATGTTCCATATTGCACTTTTTTGAATATCTTCAGGACTTTGCATACATATAAACAATCACACGATATGTATTTTATTTTGAGTTTACATTTTACACAATTGTTTTTATATATTTTTTTTTTCAATAACTTATAAAAAACAGTTGTTGGTAATACACTTATTCCCTTATTAATTTAATTCTTTTTAATTTACAAATGTAATTTAAACAAAAAATTGTCTTAGTCAATGTGAGAAATCACGTCATGGCTGCCACGTCCAAGCAACAATGAATCGTACAATTTCCAAAGAAGCACACTTATCGTCGTCGTTTTGTGGTTGCGAGCGTGTTCGTAAACTGAGAGAGATATAGTGAGTAAGCGAGTGGTATAGGAGCCTATAGCTTCCATCGCGCAGCTGAAAAACTTTGCATTGTGGACACACTTTTTTTTGCAAGAACCTACGGTAACTCACGTGCGTGAGAGAAGGCCCGCTATAGTATACAAAGTAAATATGCCAATCTTTGGTATTTTTTGGTATGAAAATGATTAGCGACAGAAAATGTAAAATATTATTTAACATTTTATTCATTTTTTTTATTCCGAACATATCACTTTCCATTTTATTTTTATTGTTTCCGCGAAAATTTAATCAAAACAAGTATGAAAAACATATACTCACAGTGTTTCAAAATACTTGAGTGCAAACGAGATAGCTAACCAGTCACTATCTAGCTTGTGCCGCATTTGCGAAACTTAGTAATACAAATGCAATAATAAATTTGTGTAGAATGAAAAAAACTCAAAAATCTTTAGACAACCGCGCGTCAATAGAATTTTATAATGACTTTAAATTAAAAATAATCTTAAATTACAATTAATTTGATCAATGGAAATTAATTTTTGAGTAGAACAAAACAAAACAAAAAAACAAAAGCCGCAAGTAGCGGCAACGAAATATCATCGCCGACCGCCGACTACTTCTCATCCGCTTTCTTGAACATGACCACGGCTGGTATTCGCTTTGTGCCGAAAATTTTTTTCAACAGAATAAAATACTAATAAAAAAATTTTACATACCTTGGAAATTATCGTCATTTTCTTCATCAGATGCCATGGTTGCAGTTAAATACAAATTTGTATCGTTTTATACACAGTAATAGCGACGAGTCTTCACAAGAGTAATTAAGCAAAAATACACATAGACACGACAAGAAAAAAGTTGAAACGCTGCTCTATTAGATGGTGGACTATCGAATTGTCGTTTTGAGTATATCGATAGGCGTTATGTACACTTTAAATATTCTGAGCAGAATTCGATTAAAAATAAAATAACTCTTGTTTTATCTTAAATGAAGCTAAAAGCAATTGATGTAAACTACTCTATATCGAAATTTAATTTTTTTTATTATGAAGTACGTCTTAAACATGTTTAATGAATGAAAATGTGATTACTAACATATTCCTATCTGTTCTTGTTGTATATCTTTAACAGAATGATATTATTAGCAGTAATAATATCGGATTCAACAAAAATGGAGCGCTCATCAAAGGCGATTTAAAAACAACTGATTAATAATCGATATAATAGAATAGGTTTCAATTACATTGTATTAAGCTTATTTTTATTCCTTTTGTAAAAGGATTAACATATTCATAATTCGCTTACATTAGTTTACATTTTTATTATTAAGATCGGAAAAGTGGTCAACTTGCTTAATTTACTTGATCTGTACTTGCAATAAGCAGTGCTGCCAATTTTTTTCCCGTTAAATCTGGCACTTTTATAAAATTTGCGCGTTCTCGTAACTTCTGTTTTGATTATGAATTATCTCTCAATTATCTTCGAATGATCAGTACCAATATAAAGTAATTATATCGAATTGGGAGACTTATAACAAAATATATTAATATCACAAAATCATGCAATTTTTTCCTGTTTTTTTTTTTTAATATTTGCAGCATTTTCTTTGTTTCGAGCTAAAATAGATTTTTTACTTAAAAATTGGCAGCACTGGCGAGTTACCATCACTTCCAATGAGATAAAGCCAAGAATCACCCTGTTAATGCTCATGAAAAATATTAAAACAATTTAAAAAGTTAAGCGGAATGTGCGAAGTTTATAATAACAAATATATTTTCTGAGCTAGATCAATCTAATACTAATGTTCGGTATCACGCGCAAGAATGCTAAAAGCGCCACAGCTGAAAAATCAACTTCGAACGCAACAATTGCCAGCAAACGTATTGCTGTCGAAGCAGTCGTTGTCGGTAATGATGCTGCACCGAAGAAATCACGTTTTGATGTCAAAGACAAGAATGGTGATGGCAAAAATTGTCCTTCAGCAGCGTCGTCTATTGACGCTGCCATCTCCTCATCGCTGAGCTCAACGCAAATTAAGCTCATGATGGCACACGCCCAACGCGAAATTGAAGAAAGAAAACGAGCGCTCAAGAATTTACGAGATAAAGATCCATTGTTGGCATCAGTGCCACAAATCGGAATGCCAGTCGCCCTGGCAACTCAAGCACTATCCAAAAAACCTACGCCGGAGGATTCAAATAAAGCAAAAAAAATAGCTGAACTTCAGGCACAAATTCGGGCCAAATTGACAGGAAGTTTAGCAAATATCATCCAACAGCAACCAACAGCGGTCGCAGCTGCCGCCGCAGCTGCTGTTCAGCAACAACAAGAGCGTCCTAAGCCATTAATACTCGACGAAGAGGGACGTACTGTTGATAAAAGTGGGCGTACTATTAATATACCGACTGTAACACCAACACTTAAGGCAAATATTCGCGCCAAAAAGCGTGAAGTTTTTCAACGTCAAACAGGCAGCGATTCGACTGGTGGAGGAATTGGCGGTGGTAGCGGCAGTGGTATCGTCGGTTATTCCGGCACATCAAACGACGATGCTGTAAAATATTTCGATGATCGAATTCCTTCTAAGCCCACTGTGCGCAATAAGCGCACTTTGCGTTTCCACGAACCCGGAAAATTTCAACAGCTTGCGGAACGAATGCGTATGAAAAGCCAATTGGAAAAACTACAAAATGAAATTTCACAAATTGCTCGTAAAACGGGAATTTCGTCAGCTACAAAATTGGCTCTTATTGCACCCAAACAGGATATGCCCGACGATGTACCTCCGATGGAATGGTGGGATTCAGTTATTCTTTCACAGGATCTACAGACGATGGACGAAAACAGTGGCAAAATAAGCATTCGACAAACGGCTATTTCTAATCTTATTGAGCACCCAACGCAAATCAAACCGCCAAGTGAGTATTATCATACCCTTATTATACCCAGTGCCCATTGGGTATCAAGGGTATATTAACTTTGTGACTGCAGCAAATATATGTAACACCCATAAGGAGGCGTGGCCGACCCCATAAAGTATATATATTCTGACTCAGGATCAATAGCCGAGTCAATTGGACCATGTACGTCCATATGAACACACGGATATCGGAGACTACAAGAGCTAGATACTTCAATTGCAAAGTGCTTGTAATAGTTGCAGGCAGATTAAGTTTATTTTGGATGTTTTCCACGCCCCCACCGCCTCCACAAATCGATCAGAACAATTTTGAACACTCCAATGCACCCACACCCAGCCAAGCTACATTACTGAATTTTGGTACAAAGTAAGAATATGTTTGTCTGGACGTTGTTTGGAAATTTGATACAGATCGGATAATTAACATGGATGTATGTTATACACATTTCAAATGCCAAAATTTGAGAGCGTCTCTATGGCGTACGTTTCCCCACTCACGGCAATAATATTTCAGTGTTTTTTCTTTCTCAAGCTTGTTAGGAGTGTGGCTCAGTTGTTAGAGGGTTGAACTTGCGTGCTAGTGAAACTTTTTTTGGAATTAACTTAAAATTGGCGATTGCGTAGCACGAGCAAAATAAATATATAATGCTTAAATTTATATAATATAATTAACGAATTAACGAGTGCGTACCACGCGGATTTTAAATATTTAATTAATAACCTAATTAGCAATTTTGAAATACTTAGAACGCTTGAAATGTACAATTATGTTGACGCTCTGTGCGAATTCGATCAAAATCGGATCATAATCCTGGAAGTTATGCAACTTTCAATTCTTTAGGTACCGGGTGTTATATAGTCAAGCATATTCGAGTATAAATATCTTACTTGTTTTTATTTTGACCAGATCTTTTTAACTCTGCCTATGAGTCTATGAGGAAGGTCTATGATATACAGTATGTCAAATAACTGTTTGCAAAATAAAAAAAGCCATAAAATTTCATTTTCAATCATGGATTTACCTATTTTAAAATTAATTTTTAAATACATTTTTTCATTAGTATTGTTAATTAAGTTATTTATATTCATAACAAATCAAAATAATTCCTTAGATTGCTTTAATTCTAGCCGATTCTCTTTATTTGCACGGTTTATGATGTTGTAAACCGATCGCAACTTAATTAAGAGCATCTCAGCAATTTCTTTGGCAGATTTGCCTTTGGCATGGTAGAAATAAACCAACTGAATTATTATGTCACTTGTGAGTCCTCCAGGCATTTTTAAAATCAAACTTTTCGCCAATATAAGCAATCACAAAAATATGTTTTGCTATGAAACAAACGACCGAAGCAATAGGCAAGTTCGCTGAATTGCAAACTTCCAAGAATTTTACCTCGTTACCTTATTTTCGTCTTCTTTTCAAATATTGTTTGCATTTTGCAAACAATTAATTGACAGTCTTATTTTGTAGTAATTTTAATTTTGTTAATATTTTTAATATTAGAATTAATTTTTTTCGAATTATTTTGATTTGTTATGAATATAAATAGCTTAATTAACAATACTAATGAAAAAATGTATTTAAAAATTAATTTTAAAATAGGTAAATCCATGATTGAAAATGAAATTTTATGGCTTTTTTTATTTTGCAAACAGTTATTTGACATACTGTATATCATTTAATTGAGATCTGTAATCTGTATTATAAGTCTATATGTCGAAAAGATTATGATTACTTATTTTGTTTCTATATCACAAAAAATAGATGAACCGCTGAAACCAATATATTTGCCCGTATTTCTCACTAAAAAGGAGCGTAAAAAGCTCCGCCGACAGAATCGCCGCGAGGCATGGAAAGAGGAACAGGAAAAAATTCGTTTGGGTTTAGTTGCTCCACCGGAACCAAAGTTACGTATATCGAATCTAATGCGTGTCTTGGGAACAGATGCTGTACAGGATCCCACGAAGATTGAAGCGCATGTACGTGAACAAATGGCAAAACGTCAAAAGGCGCATGAAGATGCAAATAATGCAAGGAAATTGACTAGCGAACAAAAAAGTGAAAAGAAACAGCGAAAACTTAAAGAAGATACTAGTTGTGGTGTTCATGTTAGTGTCTACCGCATACGCGATTTGCAGGATAATCAGAGTAAAAAATTTAAGGTAGAAACAAATGCAAAGCAGTTGCAGATGACTGGCAGCGTAGCACTCTTTCGGGATTGTTGTGTCGTTGTTGTCGAAGGGGGTCCCAAACAACAAAAGAAATATCGCCGTTTAATGCTGCATCGTGTCAAATGGGAAGAGGACATGGTCAAGGGAAACGATGGTCAGGATATGCCCAATAGTTGCGTACTTGTCTGGGAGGGCACAAGTCAACGACGACATTTCGGTGAAATTAAATTTAAAATTTTCCCAATGGAGAAAATGGCAAGAGAATTCTTTCAAAAACATCAGGTCGAACATTATTGGGATTTAGCCTATTCGGGTTCAGTTTTAGAGGCATCAACAGATCAACCGCAGTAAATCAACTAAAATTCTTTTTCAGACCACACAATATCGTTCATATTTTTTTAATATATGTATACATTAAATAAAAAAAGAAATATATATTAGTTTCGTTTTCTTTATTTTTTGATATATGAGTCTTCTTTAATGTTGGATTGTATCAATTCACTTAGGCCTTGGTGCTTTAAACGGTTAATAATGGTCGCCAGACGCTCATCTTCGATTTCTTCTTCACGCGTCTCGGTTAAATCTATTTTATGTTGTTGCTTTACACGATCAGTCAATACACGACGGATGAGCTGAAGCAATGATTTATTTATTTCTATTGTAAAATCAAGCAACTTAACAAAGGTTTCTGGTTTGAGGTAGCCGCATTGTTGAGACTGCGCCAGCTGATTAAAAGCATCCATACTAGCATTTATAAGCAGCCCATGTTCCTGTATATCTACTTTATCTTTATTAGATGTTTTACAAGAACCTAATAGCGCATTGCCACCACTATGTAACCAGAGCAATTCCTCAATTTTAGCAGTAGGGTTGACAAATACAAAATCACGGTAAATACAGGCCGTAGAAGCGATTATCAGATCATATGTCGATATGCCACATTCAACCAAAGCAACACCACAGCAATTTATTGCCGTGCTTAGCAAACATCCATCATCTTCTAAAATTAAAACTCGAATATCCAATTGAAAATTAAGAAACTCGTTGCGACAAACAAGTGGTTGTAGCGCGTTGGTTAACATGCTTCCCAATTGTTTCTCACGTTCGGGAACTGTTTGCAATTCGCCCGTTGCAAATGCCGCAAAATTAACATAGCAGTTAAGGACGCCCTCGCTGATACGCTTTCCACTGGACCTAACTAATTCTCGGGGTGGTGTAAGAATGGCCATAACTTTCGTATTGCCATATTCCATATAGGCAGATCCTCTTACTGTGCTCAATACTCCTGCTCGTATAACTGATGATGTTTATTATTAATACAATCTGAAACTCGATATGTCGAAATACTTACAAGTGGAACGTGGTGAGGCAATTACTTCGTGCGGCTTTTCAATTCTGTCGAAGGAATCTTCACAATCTTTGGGTGTTGTGTAGAGCTGCTCGACTAATAAACCGCCGTCGAGTAGAGTGTTTTTAGTTTGTGTAATACGCAGCATAGTTAAAATGCAATGTAACTAAAACAAATATGTGTTTGAATCGGCGAGTTACAAGTACAATTCGATATGATTTTATATTCCAACTGCACGTTTCGATTATTGATTTTATGTATAGTTATCGATTATTAATTATTTTCATATAACGCATATTTTTTGGTAATTCACTTTTTTAATGTTCGATTTTTAAGAAATATAAAAAAGTGCAATATTCCGCAAACCTAAACATTTTTATAACCTTGCGAGGGTATACTAATTCGGCCAGGAATTTTTAACGTCCATTAAAAGGTGTGTTAGGCCAAACAAAGTATGAATAATCTTGATCAGCATCGACATCCTCTAGCCAACGCATTGACAAGATGAGTTTTTGTAAAAATTTATTGCTAAATTTTTAAGTATTTGTAATGCCTGGATCAAGATTAACATTTCAAGTGGTCCACCAGTTGATTTATTATAATCAACAAATTGGAAAATTTGCAGCTGAATTATCGGAAATGTTTATGGTGTCGAAGAAAACAATTTATAATGTTTTAAATCGAGCCAAAAATGTGGGGAGATTGGAAACAAAGTGTGGAGACGGTCGACAAAATAAAATTGAAGGACGGGCAGACCTGCTTATCATGCGAAAAATCCGGAATAATCCCAAATTTCGACCAGAACTCTTGCTAAGGAGTTGGAGGAAGAATCTAACATATTTGTTTCGCACGAAACCATTCGTCAATCACTACTGCGGAACAAATATTCTTCAAGAGTTGCGCGAAAGAAACAATTCTTTTCCTGCCCGCAAACTATTGGGATGAAACTATCAGACTATGTTTCTCGACATACTGTATGCACATATCAATTTAGCATAAGCTAAATTGTTTTTTGATTGACCTCTGAAACCAATAGCTTTCGTTGAGCAGCACGACAATGGTAGTTGAATTCGTACAGGGCCCTTCGTATAGTCGTGAGGTGGATTTTCTTCCTAAACTCACTTTTGTCCTCTGCGACAATCTGGGAAGAGTACATTTTGGGGTCAACCTTGACTTTTCGGATCACCTGAATGCGTTCTCGGTCACTTAGAGCCCTTGGGCGTACTGCGTGCATTCTTCAAATTGGTTGCTCCTTTAAATCGCTTTTCGATGTTAGTCAGCTCAAGTCCATAATATGGGCTATTTCGGCATACTAGTTGCCTTCATTGTGCAGATGAACAGTTTTTTGCTAATCCTTATTAGTTTCTGTGCGCTTATTCTCCATATTGAAATCAATCAACGATGGCACAATATTTTCCAAGGAATCGCCAAAAAATTGATTTATTCCATGCCTAGACGCCTTGAAGATGTAATTATGCCAAAAGGGCTAAAAACTAAATATTCATTTTCATAATTGCATGTTAAAACCATCAATTATAGGTTAAGTGTGCAAAGACTTTTGTGTAACTAAATATGCTCATTTTGTTAAAAAATATAAATATCTTAAGATCTTAAAAAATGTTTAATTTAACCAAATTAAACCAATTTAAGCAATTTCAAAGGCCTGGCAATAGCATTTAAAATTGATATTTGCAAGTGTGCCAACACTTTATTGGAGGACTGTACGCACTATTTTGGCGAAGGATGTACATATGGCATACAAGATTTTTAAACTTTTTTTAAACTTGCATAATGATTCAAATTATTGGCTTGGTAAAAGATTTGGGTCTTCAAATAGGACTATCTCCTTTAAAAATGTTTCACTTAAATACTTATGTACATATGTATGAACATTTAAGTAGCTATAAAATATACATAGCTAGCTTTTACATAATTAAATTAGCATCACTGCGATTATTTGATGTTAGTGTTGTAAGACTTCAACCAATTGACAACACTTTTTTTTACTGAATTTTGGTTGGCAACTCATACAGTTTGACAGCTCAAAAAGCGCTTTGTAATTCTGTTGAGTAGTAAGGAAAAACAGCAAAAATAATTTGGATTCAAAGTAGTGAATTCTCATTATTAACAAAAAAATTAAAATTTGTGTAGTTTTAAATCTAAAACAAACGACTTTCCCACATAAAAAATGACTGGAGAAACGAAGTTGGAGAAGAAGCCACTGCCCCTTGGTGAGGGAAAGGGTAAGCAGACGCCCAATGCAAAAGATTCTGAGAAGGCCGGAAAGAAGGATGAAAAGGAGCAACCGGAATTATCTGATGAGGATCAACAGCTGCAGGAGGAACTTGAAATGCTCGTGATGCGTTTACAAGATAAAGATAAGAAATTGTTTAAGTCAGCTCTGGAGATGATGGCTAAGTTAATTCGCGCTTCCACCACATCTATGACATCGGTCCCAAAACCATTGAAATTTATGCGCCCACATTACGACACTATGAAAACAGTATACAAGCATATGCCCGATGAGCAGACTCGTCAGCTATGCGCGGATATAATATCCGTGTTATCGATGACAATGGGCAGTGGCAAAGATTGCTTGGCCTATCGTTTTCTTTGTGATCGCTCTCAAACTATCGGCGATTGGGGTCACGAGTATGTACGCCATTTATCTGGAGAGATATCCGCTCATTATCATGATACAACCGGAGAATTTCGAACCCAGCTTATTGAGCTGGTCAAACAGATTATACCATATAACATGGAACATAATGCAGAGGCTGATGCTTGCGACTTGCTCATCGAAATCGATCATTTACATCTTCTGGCCGACTATGTTGACGAATCGGCATATCCACGCGTTTGTCTTTATTTACAGTCTTGTTATCCATACGTGCCGGAACCAGACAATACAATTATTATAGAAACGGCACTACAACTTGCTCGGAAGTTTACGCAGCATACACAAGCAATGCGCTTAGCATTGATGTTGAACGATGTAGGTAAAATTGGGGAGATTTTCAAGGAACCGAAGGAGCCAGCAATGCAAAAACAACTGGCCTTCATGTTGGCCCGCCAACAGATTTGTCTCGAACTAGATGAATCTGTCGCAGACTATGATGACCTCATGGAGATTATGTCCAATGCAAATTTAAATAAACATTTTCTGAACTTGGCACGTGAATTGGATATAATGGAGCCAAAGACACCTGAAGATATTTATAAATCGCACTTAGATAATTCACGTTCCCGTTTCGCATCTATTCAAGTGGATTCAGCTAAACAAAATTTAGCCGCTAGCTTTGTCAATGGATTTGTTAATGCCGGTTTTGGTGTCGACAAATTGCTATCGGAAGACGGTAATAAATGGCTGTATAAGAACAAGGAACATGGTATGCTATCAGCGACAGCCTCGCTGGGCTTGATTCTTCTTTGGGATGTCGATGGTGGGTTAACTATGATCGATAAATATCTTTATTCCACCGATGATAATATTAAATCGGGAGCATTGCTCGCGTGTGGCATTGTCAATTGTGGCATACGCAATGAAGTAGATCCAGCACATGCTCTGCTTTCCGATTATATCGATAGTCAAAATAATTGCATGCGAGTTGGGTCTATTTTAGGTCTCGGCATAGCCTACGCCGGTTCCAATCGTGCTATTGTCATTGATACATTAAAAACCATCTTTACAAGCAATGGAAAAACAGCAGCTAGTGTTGAAATTTTGGGTATTACCTCATTGTCGTTGGGCTTAATAAGTGTTGGGTCATGCAATGCAGAAATAACTGAGATTCTACTGCAGACCATTATGGGACTGACTAAATCCGACCTTAAGGATACCTATACACGTTTCCTTTGGCTGGGGTTGGGTCTACTTTATTTGGGTCGACAGAAATCAACCGAAGCTGTTATGATGACATTGGAAGTATTGGAGGAACCTTATCGTAGCATGGCTACCACTATGGTAGATATATGCGCTTATGCTGGCACAGGAAATGTCTTAAAGATACAGCAATTGTTACACATCTGCTCTGAACATTATGAAACCTTCAGTGGTGATGATGAGAAGGAGAGGACCAAGAAGGAAAAGGGTAAAGATAAGGTAGGTAACAAGAATACATACATTCTTCAACTTATATCCAACAATGCTACAACCAAATCAAATTTACTTTCAGGAAAAGGAGAAAGAGAGAGAAAAGGAGCGTGAAAAGGATCTGTCGGCAACACAATCAATCGCAGTGCTTGGTATTGCGTTGATAGCCATGGGCGAAGATATTGGCGCAGAGATGGCATACCGGTCGTTTGGCAATTTGTTGCGTTATTGCGAACCGGCAATAAGACGTGCTGTACCACTGGCATTAGGTCTAATTTCTGCATCTAACCCTAAGTTGAATATTTTAGATACTTTGAGCAAATTCTCACACGACAGTGATGCTGAGGTAGCACATAATGCTATTTTTGCTATGGGTCTTGTTGGCGCTGGAACCAATAATGCACGCCTCGCTTCGATGTTGCGCCAATTGGCCCAATATCATTCAAAGGATCCAAGTAACTTGTTCATGGTTCGCATTGCTCAGAGCCTGACACATTTGGGAAAAGGAACGTTATCCTTGAGTCCATATCATAATGACCGCCAACTAATGAATCCTATGGCTGTTGCTGGTCTATTGGCTACATTGGTTTCGCTTTTGGATGTAAAGAATCTTATACTTAATCGTTCACATTATCTACTGTATACTCTTGTGCCAGCTATGCAAGCGCGTATGTTAATTACCTTTGATGAGGAACTTAATCAACTGCAAGTGGCAGTTCGTGTTGGAATTGCCATCGATGTTGTCGGACAGGCTGGTAAACCCAAAACCATAACCGGTTTTCAGACACACACCACCCCAGTCTTGCTGGCCATTGGGGAACGTGCTGAATTAGCAACCGATGAGTATATTACACTAACACCCGTCATGGAAGGATTCGTCATACTAAAAAAGAATCCCAATTTTGTCAAGTAGTTTTTTAAATATCGCGCATTTAAAAGAAACTTAAATTTATTCTTTTTACCCCAATCAAACTTGCAAATAATAAAAAAAATAATTATCACCATTGGCAATTAGCGTGAATGGCATATATAAATAAAAACAAATTTAAATATATATTTACATTGATTAATTTACAAATGATTTTCTATGTTATATCACAACTAAGTAGTTGTATGGTCAGAGGTTATATGCATTAGCTATAGCATTTTTTATACATTCCTTATTAACTACGATAGAAAGTAGCGAAAATCAAGTCTAAAATTACACTTAAAACATTTATAACAAGAATATCTTATACATTTATTACAAAAAAGTTTAGTAATAAGCTGGGTTGGTAGATCGAAGACAGGAGACTCTTTCTAGGCCTCGCGCTAGATGGTTTGGATGTGAAGAAAGCTTCTAAAAGTATTTAGTCTTCTGTTCAGCTATTACGTTTTTGACTGATGGCATATTCTAGTTTCTTTGTATGTTGTCTTTTCGGGACAACACGGTGCCCCGGTGATAGTTCTCAATATCTAAGCTTTTGCTCTCTGGATAATGTTAATATTGCTAATGCTGGCATTTCCTCATATCTCGGAGCCGTAGGTCCAAATGGGTTTTAATTCGGAGTTGTAGAGCAAGGCTTTGTAGTCAAGGTTAAGGGGCGACCGAGCGTTGATAAGCCAATGAAGGTTATTTTTATTTTTTTTATTTTTAGTTGAGTTCTTTTAGCTTCGATGTGTCTGCGCCAAGTAAGTTTTGTATCGATATGTATTCCTAAGTACGTTACTTCGTTAGTTTGCGGAAGTGCGGTCTTGTTCATAGGTCATCTTTGCCTGTTAAGTTCATTTAGACTTATCCGCCAGTCGGATAGCCATGTTTATACTTTAACCAAATGAATAGCTAGTTGCGATGTTGCTTGCACTGGGAATTTTGAACGGCTGACTATATCTGCAGTGTAAAGAATATATAGTGTTGATCCAAGCACGTTGTTTTGATGGACTCAGCTCCGATCGTGTGGTCGTCGAACATTTCAGAGTTGCATCTGACTTCAAATTTTTTGTCTAAGAGCTTATCCGTCTATCCAGAATCTACCGAATGCTTACGAAACATGCAAAAATATTGCAGTACAGTATTCTCGATTTTCAAAAGCACTTCGTATTTCAGATGTTATGCGATTAACTTGCTCAATAATACCGTCTTTTTGCAGAAGCTCTCAGATATGAATTAATCCGGGTTTTATTTCGAAACTTCATTGCTTAACTATTTAAATTAATTTTTTTTTAAGAAAAAATAAATAAAACTACTGACTTTTTCATGTCACAGTTTATTAATATATATGGATATGATAAAAATTAATATATAATGTGAATTCCGACTTGTTTTAGAACTTTTTTTAAAGCAAGTTTCCATTGTAAAAAGTTTTCCTTAGTTTCATTAAGAATTTTGGAGCATTTGTTCAACAGTATTTTAAGGTATTTAATTTTTTTCAAAACTCCAGATGTGTATCTGGAATTGCCCCAAAATTGTTATTTTCTCTGAGGTTAGGTGGCTGGGCAAGTGGAATCATCGCATGAGGACAGTTCCAGATTAACTAGCACTGCACAATACCAGTTTTATTCTTGGAGTGGTGACATTAAATATTAAGTTTGATCATGTCCACTAATTATTTAGTCTTGCTAATTACTGTCATGAAATAAACTGTGACTTGAAAAAAGCTGTAGTTTTAATATTTTGTATTTTTAAAAGCAATTAAATTAATTAGTTAAACAATGAAGTTTCGAAACATACTCGTAAATTAAAAGACTGCTTTAAATAATTTCGTTTATTAATATACAAACAAGTCTTACATCATTGGCATACAAAAGTACACAATAAATGTTAATAATAAGGAGGATCCAGACTCCTCGAACTTTTTATACAATTTAAACTTTCTATTCTTCAAACTAGACAATATAATATAATATAATTTACCTTTGAAAATCTGAACTGCTGTGTACATATAGTGCACATGAAAAGGCAAGTATAATCAGTTTGGAATAAGAGCTGAGAAAGAAAAAAATTTGCATTCCGAAAACAACGAACTCGCTGATCTGGCTAATAAGGATCTTCAGGTAAGGAAATTGGATCAGAAACAAAAACCAAATCAAGAAAACGATTTAAGATTTAAATCGAGCGGCGGCCTGTTTTTTATCACAGGTTTAATAGTATAAAAATTGAAAATATGCGCGCTCATAATCAAAACAAAAAGTTTTTTTTATTTATAACATTACCAAATAAAAATATCTGAATATATTTGCATAACTTATAATTTTATTAATACGTAAAAATAGTATATGTTTATAATAGTAGATTAAAATAGATTTCAATATATTCAATATCTTAAACCCAAAAATAAACAAGTAAGAAAGTTATAGTCGAGTGTGCTCGACTATATAATACTCGGTGCCCAAAGTTATATTATATATTTATTTTGATCGTGCTGCGTACTCGCCAATTTTAAGTTAATATAAAACAAAATTTAAAAAAAAAATCGTCTCGGGAATCGAACCGCGGACCTCATGCACGCGAGTTCAACCCTCTAACCACTGAGCCACGCTCTTCACAACTGTGAGAAACACTGAGTAAATGTTGCCGTCGTATGGGGTGAGAACAGCAAGCAAGCGTACGCCTCTCAACTTTTGAAATTTGAAATGTGTATAACTTCCATGTTTATTATCCGATCTGTACCAAATTTGTACCCACCAACACATAACCTCATGTATATGTACACGCACGCACACTTAAAAAAAAATTATTGTGCGATCGAAACAGACCGTGCTTACGCAGCCGCTGTCAAATCGACAATGAGAACTATTTTTCGTTACGCTCTTGTGTACTCTCCGACAAGCGTTAGGTTTTTTGTCGAATAGTGTGGGACCTGAAGTTGCTAAAGCATCAGTATTGCTTAATTTCGCTGTTTGGTGCCTCTATATATTATATGCTTAGTGATTATATGTTAGGCCAATCTTTGTTAATCAAATTTTTTTTTGTAAATTAAAATGAATTGTCATTTAGGGTGAGATGTGTGAAAGTTGAAAGTGGGTAAAGTCTGGACAGGGTATCGGTATAAAATATAAAGCCGACAAATGGTTGGGTGGGCATCGCAAGATGGTCCATCTATTCCTTGCCAATTTATTACCCGTTTAAGAGAAACAAGTCCAAGTAGGAATTTATATTATAAATATTTTGTTAACCAACCCGCCAAATATCGAGATCTTACTCAACCCTAGGTACAACCGATAGCTAGCCGGCAATCGATACTTGGCTGTGACTGACAAGTCGGTTGGTAACATACATATATTTGCAAAAACTTATGGACACACTTTCATACAAACATCGTTAAACAAATTATTCGTTTCATTCAACTCTCTTCAGTTAGCATGTACCCATACCTATACTATTTGTCTTGTCCAATGCAACCAATAATACTCGGTTCGCTTCGATGTATACTCTGGTGTCAGATATGCAAGCGTGTTAATTAAGTACTATTGATAAGGAACTAAACTAATTGCAGGTGGCAGTTTGAGTTAGGATTGCATATCCAGTTTTCAGACACACACTACCTCAGTCTTGCTGGTCAATGAGAACGTGCTGTTCATAAATAAAAACGAATTGAAATACATATATATTAAAATTGATTAATAATTAGGTGTAATGCTCTTTTACAGATATTATATGTATTGAATATAATGCTCCCTGTGACACGATTTTTATTAGGAACTTAAAATTATGATAATTGTCTATAGTTGTCTTAAAGGAGAGTCAAATCGAACCTAGAATATCCAGACTTACTCGAGTTCCTAATTAACTACGATAGATAGCCGCGAAAACCAAGTCTAAAATTGCACGCAAAACATATAGAACACGAAAAAATTATAAACTGATTTGTTTCAAATGATATACAAATAAATTTATACTTAAACCGCAAATAGAACTAAAATTCAATTTAATTTTATTATATATATGTATATATTATTAAGCATTCATCTTGTAAAATGAAGTGTGTCATCGATTTGACTGCCGTACGATTTTTGGTTAATACAGAAACATGCAGGCGATAAACGTTATGTAATAATTTAAATTAGCTCAAGAGTAATCCACCGATAAACACATTATTTGTATCTGTCACCTCTCTTTAATTGTCAAGTGCAGCTTCCCTAGGAAGAAATGTTGCTGCTTGGTCAATACTCGGCGGCAACTGTTGTTGTGTCTGCTGTTCTTGCAGAGGTCTAGAAAGATTAGCCGTTTGTGGCAGCATGGGCGTTTGCTGAGTAGAAAATAATACTTCCATTGACGGTTGCACTTGGGGATATGTTGGCACTGTTTGTGCCGCAACACTGTTAGCTGGATAGGAGAGACTAGACGGTGCAGACATATAAATCTGTTGCTGTTGCAGGGAGAACATTGGAACAACTACTGGAGGTGGTAATGCTGCTGCTGTTGCTTGGGAAAACGGTAGCTGAGCGGCAGGTATACCACCAACATTCTGTTCCTGCATATTGAACTGAGCTTGAGCTGATAGGGGATCAAAGACACTAGGAATATTTATATTTGTTGGGGAGGCCAATGGTTGAGGTAGTTTTATTGTGTTTGGCGTTTCTACTGCTGTTGCGGACTCTGCAGCTACTTTTTGATCTGTTAGCGGTATTGGCGGCAGAAGCGATTCTGTAATTATTTCTTGATTTTCGAGAGCTGTTGTCAAAGCATCTGCTCCGTCATCCGGATTGAAATAGGTCTTGAATATACTTTGTGCTGGCGTTTTAACATTTGTTGAACCAAATGTATTGGCCAATGGTGGTATATAAGACAATGTAGGTGAAACAGTGGCGGCCGTTCTTGGTGGTGTTGCGCTTATATCGGGAGCAATCGATGAAGGAACGAGATTGAGTGATGCTGCAGAAACAACAGATGATGTTGTAGCATCTGCACTGTATACCGGTGTTGAGGGCACAGCCTGGACAGGAATGCGATGCAAATAACCATAACCAATACCACAGCCGAGTGCTCCTTCACCACCCCAAGCTGTGTTTGGCTTAATTGTGACTTCACGACAAGCGTCATCATCCAAATTATAAACATACATTTTTAACGGTTGCAGTTCGTGTGTTTCAATCAGTGTGAAGAGATCATCATTTTCATGTCTAATGGCATCGGCACCAATAACATAATCGCCATAGGCACGCAGACCTGCTAACTCTGCTGGTGAATTCGGATGTACTTCTAGAATATGCCAAACACTTTCGTTGGCTCCTTCAAATGAACAGAAACGGATGCTAACTCCCAATAGGCCTTGTCCGCCCCAGTTATTACTTGGCGTCAAAGAGAGTTCCCGTACAGTTTGAGTTTTGCTCGAATATACAGTTACGCGCACTGTCTTATTTATGTTCTGACGCAGTAGCTCTTTCAACATATCATTATCCTGATCCAATCGAGTCCCGGCAATAGCAACAATAAAGTCAAAAAAGGCTTCCAGGCCAGCTTTTTGGCCCGGTGAGTTGTCTTGGACCTTAAGTACGTGGTAACCTTACAAAAAAAATTTTTTGTAGTTTACATTTTTAGCTACATATTATATTGACGTGTACATAAGTGTGCGTAAACGCGTATGCAACACTTTCTCATTTTTTAGCCGTAATTAAAACTCAATTTACCTTCAGTGCCACCGCCTGGTACATTCACGCTATGACTAGCTCCCATTATTTATTTTTTAAAATTATTTATTCGAAATTCTGTTGCCAGTTTATGTTGCTTGCGCCGTCAATTCTCGTTCTTCGTGGCAACTTCTGTTGGTACAAATCTCTGTATTTCTCGCTCGCACCAGGGCTGAAATTCCCAAAGTGATATCGATATAATACCATACAGTTAACATACTATGAATATATCTTTTTTAACATTATTAATCGATATATGGCGATCTATGCTTCTTCTTGTCTTACTATTAAACATATCCATAATTTTAATTAATATTTTTTTTTTATTGATTTCAAGCTTGTGGTTGTCTAATAATAAAATTAAGTTGTTTCCTTTTACTTCATGGCAGCTGCAACTTGCAACTGTTGTTGGTATTTCCCAACAGCCTCGCGATGTTTTAGCATATCCTTTTCCCTACAAGATGTTAATAATTATAAGTAATGTATTCAATATAAGTGAGTAAACATTACATATTTTCCAGAGTCTCACTTGAACCCTTTAATTCTTTTGAAATATACTCAATACGTTTACCAACGTTTTGACGGGACTCTTCCAATTCTTGTTTCACAAGCAGAGGACCAAATAGCTTATATACTTTATTGTTCGGCCCAAGTATATTAAGCTCATCCAAAACACATTTGTTTTCATTTAACTGGCTCTCAAGTAATGCACGTTGTTTAACGACCTTAACACAAGCTGGGTAGACGAAGAGAGTATGTTTATTGGGTGTACGAATTGTATTTTTTTTCTTTTTTATTGGTTGCTTACATTTTTGTAGGTGTTGATATGCCTCAACTTCAATTTGCATTTTTTTATACAAGGCCGCACTGTTTTTGTCCATTTTCGATTCCAATGAAGTGGTTTTAGTTGTCGTAAATGTTGAAAATAGGTTCCTGTTGTGTGAACTATACATATACAAATATACAAATGTTGAGACAATAATATAATCTGCTAAATATTACGAAGCATGACACTGTTAATTAACAGAACACGCTTTTATCTTATGACTGGCGCTGCCGTATACCCAAAATACAATGCTAATAACACTCGAAAACAGCTTATATGAAATGTAATGCTGATATATTGGTGTTAATGCTTGAAATTTCAATAATGAAACTACAACTATATTATGTTGGTATACATTTTGGACAGGGTCTTTTTATGGGATATTAAAATTGTAAAATTTAATTGTGTTCGATAAATAAATATACATATCAGTTACAATTTTGTTCCAAAAATAGGGCTGGATAAACGATTAATAAATATTGAATTCATTTCAAAACGAGATCGACACTCATCATGCAGTCGTAGCGTGTATTGACGTGTATAACAACATTAGGAACGCTATAAAAAAGCAGAAGATTTCGCGCCGAAAAAAAACACCATAATTCATCCAAAATAACAAAAAGCAAATCAGGATTAATAAGATTACTAAATTGAAATGCTACTTTTTTATAAAAATATAATGTTTTAATAGACAAATGCAATAACAAACGTTCGTATGCTGAAATTAAATCAAAGACATAAAGTCCAGACGGGTGAAGAGTGCTTTTGTGTGTGTTTGTGTCAGTAAGTGGCGCATTAGTAACACGACTCGCTATCCTCCTTGTCGTACATATAAAACACAATGGCACCAACAAAAAAAAGAGAAAAGGAAAATGTAGATTGTGTGGGTTTTATTAGTGGATTGAACAGCTTAGGAAGTAGGCATAGTGCCATAACAAATGAAACAATGACCATAGAGGCAGCCTTAGAAGCAGCGTCAATCACAACTGTTAGCCAGGAATCACATGGAAAATTAAATGGCCATCAACAAGAGCAGGAACTCTTTTTACAGGCATTTGAGAGTAAATATATAATATATATGTATATATATATAACATTGAAAAATCATAATAAACTATAAGCATAATAAACTAAATTAATGAATCTTTACAGAACCCACACAAATATATCGTTACCTACGTAATCGACACGAGACAAACGTAAGTATATATCTTTTTTCTCTTTATTCTTTCTAGTCTCTACCCAATCTCTTTCTATTTCTAGCCCATCTTTCTGAATAGGACACTTAGCTATATGAAGGAACGCATGTCAAGAAATAATAAAAAACGTGTGAATTTCAAAATTGATTCTATACTCGATACCATAACACAAAAGTCTGAGGCTGTAACGCAAAATTATTTGCATATTATTTATGATTCACTGCATGAGCCTAAAGAACAAGCATCGCAAATCGATGAGCTCCGAAAGGAAAAGTTTATGTGTAAGTCGGGTGCAATGGTTTGCGTTGAAACAACATTGTATAAGATAACGCGTAGCAAGCGCAAAGATAGCACACTAGACTTTCAGGAGCTGCTAAGTAAAAGTTGCCAAATTGTCTATAACCCCAAAGAAGGAATCAGTGACCATTCTACAATAAGTATTCCATTGCAGACAATGCGACCTATGGGAGAGCAGCATACACTTTATAAGCTTCTCTTTCGTATAAAATTATCGCAGAGGTCGTATACTGATGACAACGCTGGCAAGTATTTTGTTCAATATATTGTAAATAACGCTTCTATAATTTTATTTTTTATATAAAATTAATAGATTCGCCTCCGAATAAACGACAACGCAACAATGCAAAGATTTATGGTTCAGAGTTAATATTGTATGAAAAGTCTAGTGGCTTTATAACTGAGGGCGAATATGAGGCAATGTTGCAACCATTAAATTCGTCTAGCATTAAGTCTTTCTCACCAAAGAAATGCACATGGGAAACCATGCCTGACGGCTACATTCCTCTCTCTTTAACCTACGATGCATATCAGCAGAGTCCCATGTTAAAGTTTCATTTGACTTTATCCAATGAAGAATTACCGGATATTATCGTAGCGACCGAGTTGCAACGTTATGTGCATCATATAGCCGAGGTCGAGACTGAACTAAGTCACCATATTACTAGCAGCAATAATAACAACATTATTAATAATAACAACAATAATAATAATTGTAGCGCTGGCTTTAAGAATAATATCTGTAAGGTTGCATCGGAGCATATACAAATTGTTTATAATTTTATGTATAGCAATAATACGCGACAACAAACTGAGTATACACAGGAGCTCAATTGTCCCTGGTGTGGATTAGATTGTCTACGTCTATACGCTCTGTTAAAGCATTTAAAGCTTTGCCATGCGCGTTTTAATTTTACTTATCAACCAGCTGGAAGCGGTGCACGCATTGATGTTACCATTAATGATGCCTACGATGGATCATATGCTGGTTCACCGTATGATCTGGCTGGTCCATCGGGTTCATCGTTTGCACGAACTTGTGGACCCGTTCGACGTACTTCTGTCACCAGCTTCATGGTCTGTCGGCCAAGGCGACAAAAAACCTGCCTAGAAGAATTTCTTGAGTTGGATGAAGATGATATAAGTAATCAACGTTCATATATAACTGGACATAATAGGTGACAATATAAAAAAAAAAAATTTTTAATCTATTTCTAATTAAAATAAATTTCCAGATTATATCATCATACCGAGACTTGTCTTCCAGTGCATCCCAAAGAGCTCGACATTGATTCAGAGGGTGAAAGCGATCCACTTTGGCTGCGCCAAAAGACTATTCAAATGATCGATGAATTCTCTGATGTTAATGAGGGTGAAAAAGAGTTAATGAAACTGTGGAATTTGCATGTTATGCGACACGGATTCGTTGGAGATTGTCAACTGCCATTGGCTTGTGAAATGTTTTTGGACGCCAAAGGACATGAAATTGTGCGCAAGAACCTCTATCGTAATTTCATACTTCATATGTGTTCACTATTCGACTATGGGCTAATAGCAGCTGAAACAGTGTACAAAACTGTGCAAAAACTACAAGGTATTCTCAGTAAATATACTGCGGGGCAGGAGCTAATGCAGCGTCAGCGTGAGGCACAACTTAAGTACTGGTTAGATGTGGGTATGCATAAGAAACAGGATGAATTGAAGAATAAATCTCCGCAGAAACCACCAATTTGTTCAAGCAATGATAAAGTAAATACCTCATCTTGTGGCAGCTCTTCCATCAGCATTATGCAACCTCCCAAACGTATGCCAGCCAATCTAAAACGGAGCAATACTTCTGCAAATGCTGCTGCAATCCAGCTGGATGCTCAAATGGATAGCAGTGAATCTGTTAACGGGAACAATAGTAGTAAAAATGTGGCCAAAAAGAGTGCCGATCAACCAATAACTGCCAATTTATCTAATACACGTGAACGTCGATCCGGTGATCAGGTATTAAAACGTAACGCTAACAGTGGACGTCTTTGTGCACCCGACAGTAGAATTGCGAAATCTATGTCTAAGCGCAAACTCGGCGCCAAAGGTAAGTAGATAACGGCCAAAAGTGAATTCGTCCTATCATTCATTCACCATATGATTGACTAGAACATTTTATCATCTATCCATTGTTTATTTACTGGGGGCTTTTAATATTTGTCGACTCTTTCGGATAAAACAGATACATAAAGAAAAAAATGTCACTAAAAATGGTGCATGAAACTCACACTCTTGCAAAAGGGTATGAATTTATTTGAAAAGTATTTTTTTTGTGTTTATATTAAAAACCATTTTTTTTTGTGCTAGTTCTGTGGGTGTCTTTCGCTTCAGTCTTCTTGGTAAAGTCTCTTTCGCCGGTATATCTCAAATTCGGTTTTTGGTGTAAAAGTAGTCTTTGGGCGTGTGTAGTGCTTTCAGGTTTTATTGTCTCCCATATCGTTGCAATGTTGTACTCTCTGTGAATCATTTGATGTGTTTCTATCTGAATTTGTTATTGTTTTGGATAGCTTAACAAAGATTTTCATACAAACACAAAATTTTTAACTAATCATTTCTATATCAGTTCTACGACAGATTATGTACTTATGGTTTGTCTTAGAATATTGTTTGGTGCAACACACTTAGTTCACAAAATCAATTATTTGTCATTCTATACATTCCACATTTATATAACCTGTGATGCTAACTAAACTAAGCTAAACAAAATGTTCTTATAAAGAATTCACAAAATCAATTATTTGTCATTCTATACATTCCACATTTATATAACCTGTGATGCTAACTAAACTAAGCTAAACAAAATGTTCTTATAAAGAATAGAATCATTACAGCAATAATAATAATTTATAAAACTGTTAAAATAATGTGACAATTAGCAATTAGTACCTGCTAAATGAGATGTTACCTTTCCAGTACAAATAAATTCAGATAAATTTTAATTAAATTAAATATTAACATTAAATTATTTTCGATACCCTTGCACAGGCTAATATATATTTTGGCCAGGAGTTTGTAATGTTATTGAAGAGGCGTGGTAAAACCAACAAAGTATAAATATTCTTGATCAGCATCAACCCAAACCTGTCTCTTATTTTTGCGCCTTAATGAAACATTGTATACATACTCCTTATGGCCGTAATCTATATATTCCGGAACTGCCCGAATCAAGTAACTATATTTTATAGCTGTCATAGGAACGATCGGTCGAAAACAAGTTTTTGTAGAATACAATGTATTTTTTTATTAAGCTATTCTGCTGACTTTTGACTTGCTTGATAGTTCTATGTTCGATTTTAAGCATGTGAAACTTTGAACGTCTCTGCGGAAAAGATTTTTTTTATAGTTCTTGTACACGATTACTGAAATTTTAATGCACGAATCGTTTTGGAATTGTATACCATACTTCTTTAGCTAACTCTTTAGGTAAATCTATTGAGTTTTTCTTTTAATGATGATATAATAAGGTAACAAAATGCTCCGTTTATTTTGATGACAATAATCAAAATCTAAGGGCTTTTAAAAATGGACAGTAATTTACAAAACTGCAGAGACGTTCAAAGTTTCACATGCTTAAAATCGAACATAGAACTATCAAGCAAGTCAAAAGTCAGCAGAATAGCTTAATAAAAAAATACATTGTATTCTACAAAAACTTGTTTTCGACCGATCGTTCCTATGACAGCTATAAAATATAGTTACTTGATTCGGGCAGTTCCGGAATATATAGATTACGGCCATAAGGAGTATGTATACAATGTTTCATTAAGGCGCAAAAATAAGAGACAGGTTTGGGTTGATGCTGATCAAGAATATTTATACTTTGTTGGTTTTACCACGCCTCTTCAATAACATTACAAACTCCTGGCCAAAATATATATTAGCCTGTGCAAGGGTATCGAAAATAATTTAATGTTAATATTTAATTTAATTAAAATTTATCTGAATTTATTTGTACTGGAAAGGTAACATCTCATTTAGCAGGTACTAATTGCTAATTGTCACATTATTTTAACAGTTTTATAAATTATTATTATTGCTGTAATGATTCTATTCTTTATAAGAACATTTTGTTTAGCTTAGTTTAGTTAGCATCACAGGTTATATAAATGTGGAATGTATAGAATGACAAATAATTGATTTTGTGAATTCTTTATAAGAACATTTTGTTTAGCTTAGTTTAGTTAGCATCACAGGTTATATAAATGTGGAATGTATAGAATGACAAATAATTGATTTTGTGAACTAAGTGTGTTGCACCAAACAATATTCTAAGACAAACCATAAGTACATAATCTGTCGTAGAACTGATATAGAAATGATTAGTTAAAAATTTTGTGTTTGTATGAAAATCTTTGTTAAGCTATCCAAAACAATAACAAATTCAGATAGAAACACATCAAATGATTCACAGAGAGTACAACATTGCAACGATATGGGAGACAATAAAACCTGAAAGCACTATACACGCCCAAAGACTACTTTTACACCAAAAACCGAATTTGAGATATACCGGCGAAAGAGACTTTACCAAGAAGACTGAAGCGAAAGACACCCACAGAACTAGCACAAAAAAAAATGGTTTTTAATATAAACACAAAAAAAATACTTTTCAAATAAATTCATACCCTTTTGCAAGAGTGTGAGTTTCATGCACCATTTTTAGTGACATTTTTTTCTTTATGTATCTGTTTTATCCGAAAGAGTCGACAAATATTAAAAGCCCCCAGTAAATAAACAATGGATAGATGATAAAATGTTCTAGTCAATCATATGGTGAATGAATGATAGGACGAATTCACTTTTGGCCGTTATCTACTTACCTTTGGCGCCGAGTTTGCGCTTAGACATAGATTTCGCAATTCTACTGTCGGGTGCACAAAGACGTCCACTGTTAGCGTTACGTTTTAATACCTGATCACCGGATCGACGTTCACGTGTATTAGATAAATTGGCAGTTATTGGTTGATCGGCACTCTTTTTGGCCACATTTTTACTACTATTGTTCCCGTTAACAGATTCACTGCTATCCATTTGAGCATCCAGCTGGATTGCAGCAGCATTTGCAGAAGTATTGCTCCGTTTTAGATTGGCTGGCATACGTTTGGGAGGTTGCATAATGCTGATGGAAGAGCTGCCACAAGATGAGGTATTTACTTTATCATTGCTTGAACAAATTGGTGGTTTCTGCGGAGATTTATTCTTCAATTCATCCTGTTTCTTATGCATACCCACATCTAACCAGTACTTAAGTTGTGCCTCACGCTGACGCTGCATTAGCTCCTGCCCCGCAGTATATTTACTGAGAATACCTTGTAGTTTTTGCACAGTTTTGTACACTGTTTCAGCTGCTATTAGCCCATAGTCGAATAGTGAACACATATGAAGTATGAAATTACGATAGAGGTTCTTGCGCACAATTTCATGTCCTTTGGCGTCCAAAAACATTTCACAAGCCAATGGCAGTTGACAATCTCCAACGAATCCGTGTCGCATAACATGCAAATTCCACAGTTTCATTAACTCTTTTTCACCCTCATTAACATCAGAGAATTCATCGATCATTTGAATAGTCTTTTGGCGCAGCCAAAGTGGATCGCTTTCACCCTCTGAATCAATGTCGA
>JBAMBR010001293.1:0-32163 GCA_037044475.1 Zaprionus obscuricornis
CTCACTTCACTGTTTACATTTTCTTATTTTTTTTTCTATATAGAAAATCACGCTTTTGCTTAATTAAACAGCATCAATTTTGTGCTTTTGCTTCGTGTTTTTTTTTTTTTGTTTTATTTTGCTTTTCACTTTTTGCTCTTTGCATTCATTAGCAGCACATTTCAGTTGCTTTTCACATTTCTGAGATACTGTTTTATATTGATGCTTAAATGTTCCCTTCCAAATTACAAGTCTCTAGTGCTTATAGAAGCTGAGATAAGAAACGGGGCGTGGCATCCAAAGTTTGAAATAAACTCGATCGAATTATGCTATATGGGAACCTACATACCAAATTTGGTTTCTCTAGCTCTTATAGTTTAGAAGTTCTTTACGTTCAAACAGACAGACGGACAGACAGACAGACGGACATGGCCAAATCGACTCGGCTATTGATCCTGAGTCAGAATATATATACTTTATGGGGTCTGCCACGCCTCCTTCTGCCCGTTACGCACATTTGCACAAACTTAATGTACCCTTTTTTTACCCATTTTCAATGGGTACAGGGTATAAAAATTGAAGAAAATAAATGCAAATAAAATTTATTAATTAATTATTTCAGTGAAACACTGTGCAAAAAAAATTTCATAGAAAATTATTTAAAAAAAAATTTTAATAGTAAAAATAAATAAAATTAATTTTAAAAATATATTAAAAAAAAATTTTTTTAATATTTATAAATTATATTTAAATTTTTTTTTATTTGAAAATTTTCAATAAACATAATTTCTTCAATTATTTTCTAAGCATTTAAATTTTCATTTTTCGCATTTGTTTTCTTCAAGTGTATATTGTGCACACAACACCAGTTGATTGTGTTTTTCTTTGTTTCATTGCCATTAAACATATATTCATATATTGTATATTAAATAAAAACAAGACAATCAATTTAATTTTAATATGACGAAGATTTTATGCTCTTACAAAAGTTTTTCATGCAAAAATTTAATTTTTAAACAATTGTTGCTATGGCAGCTATATGATATAGTAATCCGATTTTAATAAAATTTGGCAGACATATTTTAATTCTTGCTAAACTTAAATGTTGTAAGTTTCAGCCGGAATGCTTGACCAACAAAAAAGTTTCCCATACAAAAGTCAATTTTTGGAGGATCCTTTCTATGACAGCTATATGATATAGTAGTCCGATTTTAATAAAAATTGGCACACCTATTTTAGTCTTTGCTAAAATTAAATGTTGTAACTTTCAGCCGGAATGCTTGACCAACAAAAAAGTTTTCCATAGAAACACTCAATTTTCGAAGGATCCTTTCTATGACAGCTATATGATATAGTAGTCCGATTTTAATAAAAATTGGCACAACTATTTTAGTCCTTGCT
This sequence comes from Zaprionus obscuricornis, assembly GCA_037044475.1. Lineage (NCBI taxonomy): Eukaryota > Metazoa > Arthropoda > Insecta > Diptera > Drosophilidae > Zaprionus > Zaprionus obscuricornis. The sequence goes on from JBAMBR010001293.1 coordinate 1,381, forward strand.
AAACTTAAATTTTGTAAGTTTCAGCACGAAAGCTTGACCAACAAAAAAGTTTTCCATAGAAAAACTCAATTTTCGAAGGATCCTTTCTATGACAGCTATATGATATAGTAATCCGATTTTAATAAAATGTGTCAGAAATATTTAAATTCTTGCTAAACTTAAATGTTGTAACTTTCAGCCGGAATGCTTGACCAACAAAAAAGTTTTGAAGGTTCCTTTCTATGACAGCTATATAATATAGTAGTCCGATTTGAACCAAATTTAGCTGACATCCGTAAGTCATTACTAAACTTAAATCGTATAAGTTTCAGATGAATAGCTTAACAGGCAAAAAAGTTCCTAAGTAAAAATTCAATTTTCCAAAGATTATTTCCATGGCAACTATGTGATATAGTAGTCTGAGCCGGCCCAAAATTTGGATTACATATAGTTTAGAGCTATAAAAACGTAGAATCATAGAAATAACTATAAAACTTAGCAATTACTTTATCTGTAGACAGATTAGGCCTAAACTTTTACAGTTGATCAAGCATATATATACAATTTATAGGGTTGCCAATGTATTTTATAAAATTTATATACTCTTGTTAGAGTATAACAATGCACAAAGAGAAAGGAAAGAAAACGAAACACAATGTAAACATTTTGTGCACGAACGACAAATAATGCTCGATGCGAGACTATAAAAATATTGACTTGCCACAAGAAATATATATATGTACATACAAAATCTATATATATATATTATATATATAGAAAAACCAGAACAACAAAAATGCATTGTGTTGTAGTAAAAACAACAACAAGAACAACAATAAGAGCGACTATAATAATAATAACAATAAAACTTATAATAATACTAATAATAATCACATGTGTCCAAGCAAACTTCAAAGCAAGCATACAAATTATGGTTGTACTCTCAGTATTATTATTATTATTTGGAGAAGTTTTCTCATTTGCCACAAATTTGAGGCATGACATACACCAACAAAATAAAATATATACATATACATATATATATATTCATACATAAATCGAGCAATGTTGACAGTGCAAACAGTGTAGGAAAATTGAGAATGCATAAATTGAGTGAAAGCAAAACACATGCATGCAAATGAAGATATCAAATTGAACAAGAGCATATATATACTATATAGACACGCCTGAAAAGCAAAAGCAACACATAAAAGCAATAAGCATAAAATACACTTAAAAAAACATATAAAAAAAAAATAAAATAAAAACTTGGCTTAAAGTTTTTTTTTTTTTTGGAGAAGCGCAGAGTGCGGCAGTACGAGAAACTACACGAGTTTAAGCAAGTTTATTATGTTGCTTCAGCTAATATGTACTATATATTCTATACACTGCCACGCCCCCAAACAACAACAACAACAAAAAGTTGTTATACATTAAAAAAAAACAAGGCCACAGCTGTAGCTGAATTTCGGTTTTTTCGGCCAGCTGTGAAGCCTACGACGAGAAGAGAAGAGAAGAAAGGAATTTTAAAATGTCGCCCACAGTCAAATTGAAAATTAAACGAAAAACTTTAAAATAACTATATTAAAGGCAAAAGATAGAGGAAGGAGCGACACAGCACAGAAGGTAAAGTAAAGTAAGTAGAACGAGCGAACGTTAGTGTCAAAGTAAGAAAAAAGAAAAAAAAAAACAAAAGTTATATAAAATGTTTTTTGTTTTCTGGTTTTCTGGTTTTTTTTTGCTGGCCATCTTCATGCTGAGCCTCTCTGAGCTGACCCCAATTGTAGGCCTGGGCAAGAGTCAGGATACAGAGGACCGGCTGTGCTTTCTATGTTGCGCAAGTGTTGCCAACTTAATAAAATGACGCTCAAACATGGAAAGTTGACCAGCAGCAGCAGCAGCAGCAACAGCAAAAACTGCAGGGAAAAAGTTGTGCCAAAAAATACATTTCCCTTTTTTTTTTTGGCAATTTTTTACAAAACATTGTCACTAAGTTCCTTTATAGACAGAGAGACAGTGCCTAGTGTGTAAGAGAGAAAGAGAGAGTGAAAAAGAGATAGCTATATACTGTATGCTGTATATACATAGACAAGTTTTGAGCGTTGAGCTCATATTTTACAGTTGCTGCCGTTGCCATTGTTGCTCTTTGCTAGTTGTTTTCGTCTCTCTCTCTCTCTATCTCTCTCTCTGTGTGTGTGTGTATGTGTGTTGGTTTAGTAGTGCCACAAGTCTCAGTGGAGTGCCTAAATTGAATATCATCAAGGCTCAAATTAATGTCTTGAGCACAAACTTTGCCACTTGAAGCATATTTTCCATGCCTGCTGCTCTGCCACAGCTTCTACTTCTACTTTTACTTTGCTTCTTTTTTTTTTATATTATTATCTTTCGCTTTTGCTTTACTTTACTTTATTTTTTGTTATTTTTTTTTCTGTGCTGTCCGCACTTAGTTTGTTGTTGTTGCCAAGTTCTAACCGAAAAAACGCGAACAAAAAAAAAACAAAAAAAGTTCTTTGCAAAAGTTTTCTGACCCGCAAATTGAAAATATTCTGCACTAACATTTTGTCTGCTTAGCTTTATGCTTGAGCATTTTAGCTAATTGCACGCACACGTACGCACACACACACACACATACACACACGCAGCATACATAGTACACACTGATTTCATTTTTGTGATTTGCCTTCCCCTTATGGCCTACACCTTCGCCCTCCTTCTGAACTTATGCCACGCGTTGTAGCGTAAACCTCCGCTGCGTTATGCATCCCCAGAGTCTTCATAAGACACAGGGAATACACCCAAATATATATATATATATATATATATATATATATACACATCGAAAAGGAAAACTAATATTATCAATGCCAATAGCTAATCAGCTTTGCGTTTTAAGCAATGCACGACGAACAGTTACCCGGTATGCGATTAAACTACAGCGATTAAGACTTGAGACTTATTTGAGACTTGCTAAAAGTTCATTTATCTTGCATTTCACACGCAACACTGTAGAGGTTGTTAGTGTTGATCGACTAGCAGATACCCGGTAAGTAGTTCAAATAGTGCATTTAAGCGGAGACTAGCTTACAATTGGCATTGTCTGCATTTTTTCTTAACTCAATGTAAAGATAACTACCAATGCTCGACTAGCAAATACCCGGTAAATTTTTCATAAATGCAATTTTAAGCTTAGCTTTTAAGAAAATTAAGTAAAAATTTTTAATAATTTTTGAAAACTTATATAATGCTTGTTGCAGCTGGTGTTACACGACTAGGAAATACCCTGCAATAAATTCAAAAGTTTTAGTTTTAATTCATTTTTTAATACTTAATTGTATTTTTATTTTTTCTTTTGAATGTCTTGCTTAAATAGCAAAAGCAGCTAGGCATGCTCGACTGTCAAATACCCGGTAAACAGTTGAAAAGAGAGACTGCAACTGGCAATTATTGACTTTTAAATTAATGTTGATTTTGCTACATACGCGCCGTGCATACCCCATTTTGCACTATTTACCGGGTATAACAGCCAATAAGAGTCCGCATTGTGCGTGTTATTAATACGAGGCAATCTATTAAAAATGTAAAATGCATGAGCTGCACAGACAATTGCAATAGAAACTATTTGTATATCCTAGATTGTATATACTCTACATATATAACGGTAAAGTATATATATATTTATATATATATTTAGTGCTACATATATCTCTTTGTAACTGTTAAATGCACAAGGGAAATGTCTGCATGTCTGTCTATCTGTCTGTCTATCTGTCTGTCTGATTCGATGTGTTTGGCTGATCGTCTGGCTGGCGGCACGTAGACTCTAAACACAGCACTCCTTCCACTGTTTCATCTCTATCTCGCTCTTTCACTGCCACATTTTAATGTTGCAACGTGTGTGTGTGTGTGTGCGTGCCTTGTGGGCAAGCAAGTCAAATTGTCGAAGCAAAAGACAACTCAACAATCTCCCCTCGTTGTTGCATTATTTACGCGACGCTTCTTGTTTATTGATGTCTGTCTGTGTCTGCGTCTCTCTCTCTCTCTCACTCTCTCTCTATATACTGTTTGTCTATTCGTGTCTATCTATCTCTCTCTCTTTCTCTCTCTGTTTTTATTCCCTGTCTGCGTCTAATACTTTACTTTACCTGGCATTCGCTTTGTGGCTTTTACTATTTGTTGCCATCGCCCCCCCCCACAACATGCGCCCCTTCAACCCCGGCATCTACTTACATATTCATGAGGGTTGCGGTAGTAAAAGTGCCCCGAAAAGAAATGTCTTCGTATGGGCCATTGCCAAAAAAAAAAACGGAGTAAAATGGAAAAACCTCGAAATTGCGGTTCAAGTTCGTTGAGTTCCAGTAACTTGGCCAAAGTTGAAAAGCATCATCGGAGTGTCTCTATGTCTTTCCATATACTACACTATATATACCCTTATTTATCTACGGATGCACTCTCTCACGGGAATTGTGCTTAGCTTTGAGCATAGTGCCAAAAAACCTTCTGTTAGTTCTCCAACTTCTTGTTATCCTTACCATCGTCATCGTCTGTGTTATTCCCATTATGCTACAGCTACGACTACAACTGCAATTTGCCGTTTAAATATGCGGATTTAATTGAGTTTAATTGTATATGAAACGAAAGATTTTTCATTTTGATTTTTATGCTTGGCTGCCAGCCAAAAAAACCAAAAAAAAAAAAACACCCTATATACAGGGATACCCTGCTCTTCCCTGTTAACAAAATGCACAAAATAAACTTCGCTTTATATAGTGTTAAAAAATAATTAAAGCTGCAAAATTGGATTACAGCATTACGATTATTATGTGTTCTTAAAAGCATATTTTATTATTCTTTACTCTACTTTTGTTTATAAGGGATAAAAAAAAATTGACTTGAATTTTTAATTTTACTTAATATTTTTTAAGATTTTTTTTTATGTTTTTAAAACAGCTTTTATATTTTTCTAAAATTATTTGAATATTTATTTTCAGAATTTATTTGCCGCAATTTGCAATTTTTAAATATATTTAAAATTTTTACAATATTTTTTAATATTTTATTTTTCAAGATTTTTTTATGCTTTTAAAAAGATTTTTATATTTTTCTAAAATTATTTGAAAACTTTTCAAAATTTATTTGCCGCAATTTGCAATTTTTAAGTATATTTAAAATGTTTACAATATTTTTTTAATATTTTATATTTTTAATAATACTTTTAAGCTTTTTTTTTAAACATTTTTAAAATGTTTTTGTATTTTTTTAGTCAAGAAAATTGCTTGAATTTTATTTTATTTATTTACTTTATTTTTCAAAAATTTATTTGCCGCAATTTGCAATTTTTAAATATATTGAAAATGTTTACAATATTTTTTTATAATTTTTTTTAATATTATATATTTTTAATAATACTTTTAAGATTTTTTTTATTTTTCAATAATTTTTAAAGAATGTTTTTGTATTTTTTTAGTCAAAAAAATTGCTTAAATTTTATTTTATTTATTTTTTATATTTTCACTGTTTTCACTTTAAGAATATTTTTTTTTTAATAATTTTAATGTTTTTGATAGTTCTTAGTTTTTTTTTTACCCTTTTTTTATAATATTAAAATAATGTTTGCCTTTATGCTTAAAGAAAAATACACAACATAATAATCGTTTATATACTTAAATAATAATGTAAAAGTCGACAAAATACAAAGGTCAAAGTGTTGACTTTGAAATGTTTTGCTTTTACAAAAAATATTAAATATGTAAAATTATTTAAAATATTAATGCTTTAATTTAAGTTGCAATTAAAAACAAAACAAAAAACTTTGGCACTACAAAATTGTTGAAAATTGTTAATGTGCACACAAAATATGTTGAGTTTAATGCGTGTCCATTGTACAATTGCCAGACATAGATGTGTGTGTGTGCGAGTGTGTTTGTATGTGTGTGTTGTAACCATAAAACAAAGACGCACACTATGTGAAAAAGGTCGAGAGCTTATTAAAATTTATATATTTAAATAGCATTTACCGCCTTTTGGGGTTTGAGGGCGGGGCACGCCAACCATTGTAGTCTATCACATGGCATCAACGCCTTGGGGGCAAAAGCATGGCGCAGCGCAGCACAGATGAAAGTTTCAATTGCACCCCAACCACACACGCACACACACACACCCATACACGCACACACGCACATCAGTTACAGACTTAACTTTGAATTGTCAAAAAAAGGGGTTAGAAAATAGCAATAGCAAAGGTGCAAGTGAGACAGCAAGACAGTGAGAGCGAGAGACATAGAAAACTTGCAAAAGAGTAGGAAAAACAATTTCACGGTTATTCCTAGCAAATATGAAAAGTAAAATGTAATAGCCCTCAGCTCAGTTCTGTGAATGCCCATAGTACTATGGGATACCCTCCTCCCCTCCACAGACCGCTTGGGACACCCACTGATATGTTACCATCCCTACATATGCAGCAAGCAGCAGGCAGCAGGCAGGCAGCAGGAGTAAAGCATATCAAGCGGAAACGGAAGTCAGACACTTACATATGCGCGCGTAACTTTACGCCCAACGTCTTCAGTTCGTGTCGCTTGCTGTTGCTGTTGCTTTTGCTGTTGTTGATTTGCTTTTTGTACAATTTTCGTTTTTGTTGTGGTCTGTCAGCCCTGCGGCATATTTCAACAGTTGCCAACACAAGTTGGCGTTGCCTTTGCCCTTGTCTCATCGTCTGTTGTTGTTGCTTCTTGTTGTTGTCATAATATTGGCATGCATATATCATTCTGACGGTCTATAAAAATTTCTACACCAAATATGCCTCATACCACATGCCTCCCCCCCACTCCAATAACACCATGCCACATGACATATACCTTGCAGTAAGGGTTGATTTCTATTATTGTCAGCGCTGTTGCACTTGTCATAAATCTGTCTCTAGATCAAAGCTATCAAGCATTGGCAAGGGCTGCACAAATACAGTGAGGACTGACGGTTGGGGGGGAGGGGGGTATTGGTAACTACAAATTCAAGTGTCACTCGATATTTCGTTAGATTTGCAATGTAATAAGCCTCAATGGACTATCGCTTATTTTGATCCTAAGTGGTTGATAATAAATTGTTGTTGCCTTTATATACAATGTTCAATTTCCACTTCAGCATGCAACGAGGGTTGTTCAAGCAGTATTACAGTAAAAGGGGTTGCCCAATGCTCCAACTGCTAGTGAACTTGCACTCCTTCCTTCACAAATCAAATGTCGCTGAATTGTCATAGAGTTAAAAAAATGAGAGACAGGGAGTGAGAAAGGCAGTGAGCGAGAGAGAGGGGGAGAAAAACTCAGTTTGATTCCTTAGATATTTTTTCTGGGTTCTTCTTTCTTTTTCGCGTCTACTTATTTATTAAGCACGTCCACAAAAAACTGAGAGATCAGACACATACCCCTCACTGCCAATGTAACTGCCTTCCCTGCACTGTTATTCACCTGCAACTCCCTTTGGCAACATTTTTATTAATATTTAATGTGAGTTTTGCAACTTTTGCTTGAGCAATGTTAGGTAGCAATGGCAGTGGCTGCGGGGGCTGGCGTTAGATTTTGTCCCTCTGTGTGTACGCGTGCTGTATGCCAACCCTCATAAAAACGCAACTTTTCGCACAACTGACAACTCAATTCGGCAGTTTTAGTCTGCCTTTACTCCACAACCTCGCAGCCCCATTACACTCTCACTTCATCATGGCTATGCTCTAACTCAGTCTCTGGCCAAAAATAGCACGTGCCAAATATTTTTGGTCTTTCTGTCTCTGTCTCTATCTTTCACCTGGCACCGCCACTTCCAGTTCTTACAACTTACCTCACATTGCATGCAAAAATGACACAAGCTACGCCTGTTGCCAGTAAAGTCCATTAGACATTGCTAGTTCCTAGCTGCTACTGCTGCATAGCTTTATGTTATAAAATTTCAGACGCGTTGCTCCCCAAACTTTAGGCAATGGCTGCCTTGAAAACTGCTTGACAGACAGGGGTTGGCTTTGATTTGATAATGGGGGAAGCGGGAACATAAGTTGTGAAGAGCGGGAGGAGAACTCGGGGAGTTAAGCAACGTCAAGCTAACTAACGTAACGTTCAACGTTACATAAATCATAAATATTTTAAAGTTTCAAATTACCTACCAGTGGCAAAAACAATCAATGTTGCCTCGCTCCACTGCACGTTGTCACAGATGTCAGCATTTGTTGTGCCTCAGGGCTGGAGAAGCAGCAGCATTACAATCAGCTGGTAATCTAATGAGTGCGGCATGTGCTAAGATTTTGTGGGCGGTTTCTTTTTCTTCTATTTATTCTTGATAGAATTCTAGAATTATTAGAAAAAGAAAAAAAAATATTTAATAAAGTTTGAAGAAAAAATTGTTTTTTGAAGCTTTAATTTGATTTGTATTTTGATATATATACGCATTTATAGCATATAATAATTGTTATATCAAATGGCAGGCCAACAAAGTAATGTTGATTATTACAGTAAATGAACTTGTAATGTTTAATAAATAAAAAACTTTGACATAAGCTATAAACGATGTTGTATAACAGGCGGTGTCTTCATTTTTAATACTCGCAGATACTTAAACTTGCAGCAGTGAGTGAGTGAGAGTGAGTGAAAGAGAGGTAGGGGGGGAGGGGGCTGGTGAAGTGAATACTTACTTATTCACTGCTTGGCAGTTATGAATATTACAATAATGCCAAAATGTCTTGTAAGTTCGCTCAAGTATGTAATATGCGCGCACTTTTCATTTGCCACTGGCAGTAGCAGTGGCAGTGGCAGTTACAGTTACCGGTAATAGTAACGGTAAAAGCGAAATGTAAAGGTAACGGTACAGTTAACGTTACCGTTAGTGACAGCACTGAATGGCAACATCTTCCTGACTGCTGCCGACTGCCGACTGGCTGCCTGCCATCTGCCTGTCCGTCTATATATTTGTCTCTTTCACTCTTGCAGTTATATTTCGGTTAACGTTGCAATTCATATAAAAATAATTGTTGTTGCCGGCAAGCAGCATTCATTATTATATGCAATGAAGGCAATGGCAATGCCAATGGCAACCCTGGCAACACTGGCTACAAAACGTCAAGCATTTCTGTTCCCTTTCTCTTCTCTTCTGTTTCTACAGTCAAAATGATATTAAAAATGCAATTTGGGCAAAAAAAAAAAAAAATACGTTACTCTCTTTGCACAGCTTACCTTACTCCATATGCAATGCGCGCGCTCTCTCTCTCTCTGTCTTGTTGTCTACTCCTTTTGCTGAATCCTACTTGACTTGGCTACAACTCAACCGTTACGCACTTCGCAGCAATACGCATTTGTAAATTGCATTTCCATTTGGTTGCCCAACGTCTGCCTATCTGTCTGTTTGTCTGTCCTACTGTTCATAGCAACTGAAATTGCTGCAATTGCATTGCAGGACATCGACATCGTCGCTGGGCGCATCAAATTAAACGCTCGCTTGCAATAAACATTAATAAAAATCACACAAAAATTGCCAGTCGCATTGCAAGGTGCATACATATAGCGGCGGCAAACAGCAAACCGAATGAAAATGAAAATGGGAATTGCTCATAAACAAGTCCATCAAATAAAGTGCACACAGCTGAAACTGTAAAAGACAATAAAATGAATAAAAGCAAGTAAAAACATATAACTCCAACATATACAAACTTATACAATTTCATATGCAGAACAATGCATACTCTTTGTAAATATTATTTTACACAAATTTCCGCATATCGAACACAAAACACACTTGCCGCTTTCTTACTGCGCACATATGCAAATAAGCATAAAAACTGCTGAATATTTATGTTAAGCTCCTCACTGTAATACTAACAGAGTATGCTCCACACTTGATCCATGCAAGCGCGCTCGAAAATGTAAACTTAACAGCGATCTATGCACGCTCTGAGAGCCTAACAGCTGAGCTTAGTTAAGCACGGAGAGCATGTTTATTTTTTTGCTCTTCACACTAGTGCAAAATGCAAAGTCATGTCATTTGCATGCGAAATTCAAGAAATTTGTAAATATAAAAAAGTGCAAAATTAAAACTTATAATTTGTAACAAACTGATTTAAATAGTTACAACAGTCGTATATAGTGTAAAAAAACAGAGCCATTGGTGACTTTTGGCGTTAAACCGCAGCACAATATTAACAATGACGCATACGCAGCAAGTAAACATACACATACACAGCAGTATACACGCCCGCGTATACACACACACACGCAAGAGGCGACCACAGCAGACCATCAAATTTTAATACTCCAGCAGCTTGTGCCTTTATTTCATAAATGTTTAATGAAATTAAGCGGCAAGCTTTTTGGGTGAGCTGCCCCAAACGGCGTCTGTTCCGCCTTTAACTGTACACTGCTCACTCTTACTCTCTTTTCCCCTCCACATATACACACACACATACACACGCCCCCTGTCCGAAAAGAGTATTTGAAAATAAATCATAAAAGAGTAAAATGCATAAGTAAGCCAGAACAAGCAAGCAGACAGATAAAGGGAGAGTAAGGTGGAGCGACAGGGACAAACAGAGAGACAGACATACAGTCAGACAACACAGTAGTTGTACAGCCAACAGGCTTTACCATTGTTTACATACCTTTTTTTAAACGGTTTTCAAAGTTTCCATTTTTATATATTGTTTGCCGTTTTTTCACTTTTATTTGCAGCGAGTGTAGAGTAGTGTACCATTGTGTGTGTGTGTGTGTTATAGCCCGCAAACTAAAAGTGCGGTTAGTAAATTATGTAATAAGCGGTTTTCAGTACGATTTTGATTTTAATAAGTGCGACTCTTGTGTGCAGGTCAACTAAAAAGTGAATGGTACAAAAAATAAAAAATAACAGGAAAAAAAAATATGAAAATATATCCGGCAAAACAAGCAAATGGCCCAATGGGCCAACAGGCAACCAAGCAACACCCCAAAAACTATGCAACAGAAAGCGACATAAAAAAAAAAAATAAAGCTGAGTAAGTAACGAGAACTACAAATGGATTTCGGTTTGAGTTCGTATCCGTCTATATATGCGAAATCAAAAGTTGTTTATGACTCAATTTGTAGTTTTTGAACATGAATTATTGCAGCTGTGTGCACAGTCAGAAAAAAAATATGACAAAAATAAATATACATAAAAAAAAATGAAGAGGAACAAAATGTATATGTCTCTCTGTGTGTGTGTGTGTGTGTATGAGTTGCAGTAAAAATACGAAAAATATAAGAAAAAAAAAATATGTTGCTCAAAACTAATTTCGCAAAGAGGAAATTAAATATGGCAAAGTTTGACATGTGACAGATTTGTTGTTGCTGCTGTTGCTGCTGCTTGTCGTTTTCTTCTTCTTGTTGTTGCTGTTGTTGTTGCATTGTCTTGATTTTATTTATTTACAAATGCAAATGCATTTGTATGTGTGTGTGTGTGAGTGCAATATATGCAAGTAATTGAAACATTTCGAGCTGCTGCACATGTGTCCGTGCAACCATCCGTCGTCTGTCTACGTCTATCTATGTCTGTGTCTGTGCAACATGCAAATTTTCAATTTGCAACTGAATCTGCAGTCAGTAGTGGCAACGCTTCACAGTGCTCAACAGTCGTTACGTTATTTTGTTTGTTTTTGAAAAGCGTTTTTTGACATTTCATTGCAATTCATTTGCTTTCAGTTTCTTTTGCTGCATAGAATTTGTTATATATAAAAACTTTTGCCTTGCCACTTAATTTAGTCAATAAGATGCAAATGATCCAGGCGCCGTTTCTAATTAGAAAACGCAGTCACTATATTATAGTATACCATATATATATTATATAGTAACTGTCAACTGACAAACTCAAGTTGACAAAAAATTTTTCAACTTTAGTTCGTTAGTTTCGTCTTGTTTTCAATATTAAAAGCTGCCGTTGCTGCTGTTGCTGATGCTGCTGCTGCCACTACCATTGCAACAGCCATCTGTCTGTATGTCTTTGCGCTTTAAAACTATGCATAATTCTCTACTGAGAATATCCGCTGACAGCGCCAACATCAGCTCAGTTTCCCCGAAGACTGATGAGCTACAGCATTTGTGCATTTTGCTTTAGCTGACTCTACCACATGGGAATTTGCATACAGATTTCAAAAGCATAGGGCGTAGAGCAAAATAGACAAATAAAAAAGGGGATCAAATTTTAAATACTAAAAATTTTTATATGAATAGTAATAGAAATTTGATAGAACTTTAGAAATACATTTAAAAACTATTTATAAATATTACCAAAATTTATATATTTCAAAAAATTATTTAATTAAAAAGTCAATATTTTTTTGAATTTTATAAAAAATCAACATGCTCAGATATTTTTTAATTTTTATAAAAAATTTCATATTTCACTTTGAAAAAAAAAAAATTGTATAAAAAATAAAATTTCAATGCTTCTTTTATGTTCAAGTATTTAGACAGCAAACTCGCAAGATTTTCATGTTTTTTTTAAATCCCCAAAAATGATGCCTACGCCTATGATTTTTGACTATGACTGTTTTGTGTGCGTGTCTTTTCTGCCATATGCAGTCATGCCGACCATGAAATGATGTGCACATTCTTCTTCTTCTGCTTCTGCTTCTTCAACTTGTTCATCTTCTTTAGCATCAAGTGCGCGTTTGTTTGTACGTTTATCATCCAAGTGCGGTTACTTTTGCAACAACAAGAACAACAACAACTGTATAGCACAGTTATGGGTTTTGGTTACAGGTTTTTGGCTACAAAACTTTTGGTTACACATTACGATTCACATACTGTTGACACATTTTGCTGACTGTTTCTCTGTGAACTATACTTCAATTGGACAGTGGAATTGTGTATGTAATTGGCTAAGAACTGCGTTAAAGCGCTTATAAAATTTTCCATATGCATTCAATTGGAAAATTTTCAAATCAAATTAACGCTAAAGTGCACTTAATATACATATACATATACCCAAAAAAATATTTGTAAATATTGTAAAGATAGATGATATTCACCCTAAAATATATATATATATATTTATATATTGATGTATTTATGCATAAATGGTAAAAACAGAATTCCAGTTATAGAGCGCAAAAACCATTTTCATTGGCAAATGTTTTCATGGCTGAGTACTTATCGCTTAATCACATCAGGGCATCGAGCAATGTTTTGGGGCCATAAAACATTTAGTAACTGTTACTGTTACTTTTGCCCCGACATCAAAGCCAATCAAAACGGCATTTCAATAATATCTGAACGCTACAATCGCAATACAGGAAGTAGAAGTAAGGAGTGGGGAGTGCGGAGTGAAAGATGACGCACAAATACACACACACGCAGAGACAGATAGAGAGTGAAAGAGATAGAATGAGAGAGAGTGAGAGAGAGAGAAAGATAAAGGAAAAGAGAGACAGTCAACAAATGTTGTAATGTTATGTGGCACGCGTGTTTTTGGTTTTTGTGGGGCCAGAGTGTGGCACATAAACGATTTGTTCGCAAATATCATGAGCAAGCGAGCGCTCACTCCTCACACACACATACAAATATACAGACAGACAGACAGAGACACAACACAAACACACAATGCCATACTGGGTGTGGAAATTGTGTCAAACAAGACTTTCGCTTTTCAACACATGTCTGTGTCCTGCTCTTTTCTCCCTTTGTATTCCACACACACACATGTAACATACATAAAGATATTGACAGCCCCATAAAGATAGAAAAGATATAAGACAAAAAAAATACGATACTTCCCCTTGCCCAACCCATCAAAAAAACAGAAAATAGCGAGAATGAAATTATTCTAATTTAATGTCTGCATTATCTTTTTTTTTTTTTTTTTATTATTTCTCTATTATTCTACAATATATAAATAGTAATACCCGAAAAATAAATACCAAAAATCTTTTCTTTTTCGCTTACATAACCATTTCATATCTTTATTATTTCTTTAAATATATAATATATATATATTTATTATATAAGTATGATCTATCTAAATACCAGAAAAAAAAAAAAACAATCTTTCCTTCCTCGCTTACATAACCATTTTTATTTTTTTTTTTACCGTTTTAACCATATATTTATATTAGACATAAAATTTTTTTTGACTTAAATTTTGTCTTTTTTTAAATATTGGTTCAACTAACGGCTCCAAAATTTATCTTTAATTTTTTTTTTTTTTTCTCTCTCTGTTGTTCAACTACTGAATTTACTCCTCTTTGCCTTCTTTTGTTTTGTATTTCTTAATACAACAACATTCATCATCTTCAACTGGTGGTTCTTCTTTAACAAAGCATCTCTCTTTACTATTATCGGATAGGGGGAAAACCTTTTTCTGTGGTGCTGGTGCTGGTGGCGTTAAGTCTTCACAACTATTTTTCTCTAGGCAATCTTTATCATCGTCAGAATCATCACATGAACTCATATCCTGAGGTTTCTGTGAACATGAATTTTGTACTTTATCATCCTCATCGTCGTCTTCATCGCAATGACATCCCAAGTCTGGATTTTGATTTTGTGCTGATCTAAATGTACCATAACTATGAGCTGATGGTCCACTTGGACCATTTTTCCGATCATTATGTTCACAGTTGCAACAATCTTCATCATCATTCTGTTGTTGCTTTTTCGATTGTTGCTGTTGTCCACAAGGTTGCTGTGGCTTCTGTTGTTGCTGTCCACAAGTTTGCTGTGGTTTCTGTTGTTGCTGTCCACAAGACTGCTGTGGTTTCTGTTGTTGCTGTCCACAAGACTGCTGTGGTTTCTGTTGCTGTTGTCCACAAGCTTGCTGTGGTTTCTGTTGTTGCTGTCCACAACCTTGCTGTGCCTTCTGTTGTTGTTGTGCACAAGATTGCTGTGTTTTTGGTTGCTGTTGTCCACAAGCTAGCTGAACTTGTTGTTTTTGTTGTCCACAAGGTTGTTGTGCTTGCTGCTGATGTTGTCCACAACCTTGCTGTGCTTGCTGCTGATTGTGTCCACAACCTTGCTGTGCTTGCTGCTGATTGTGTCCACAACCTTGCTGTGATTGCTGCTGATTCTGTCCACAACCTTGCTGTTGTCCAGACTGTCCACAACTTGACTGTTGTCCAGACTGTTGTCTTGCAGGTGGTTTCTTATTTCCCGAATAGCAATCTTGTTGTTTTCCTTGATTTCCTATAGCATAATAATTTTGCTGATTTTGCCGCTGTTGTTGTGGATATGGTTGTGGTGCCTGTATATTTGCCTGTCGTCCACAACCACAAGATAGATCGTCATCAGACTCACTTGGACATGGCTGTACACTTGTTGTAACACTTAATACATCTTTGCATGCATCATCATCATATTTTGCCGACTGAGCACCGCAAACATTATTATTATTATTATTATTGTTATTATTTTGAGTATTGCAATTATTTGCATTCGATTGTCGTTTCTTTTGTTCCTCTGCAAGTCTTTTCTTTTCTGCACATTCAGCTTTCCTCATTTCAGCAAGATCTGCAGCTGATTTTTTATCCTGGGCACCTCTAGCAGTACAATCTGGATTGCAACATTCATAATCACCATCATCACCAGATATAGGTTCATTACATGAGAGACCATTATTCATCTTTCTATTTGGACAATCTTTATCGCAATCTTTATTCTTATCATTTGCACCTGCATTTTTCCCTGCACTTGGTACAGTACACGAGGCAAGACCAGCATTGCCCTTTCTATTTGGACAATCTTTATCACAATCATCATTATAGGCGCGTGCTCCTCCATTATTCTTTTTGCCTACATTCTGGCCTCCATTTGGAGCATTACATGGGTCACTAGCAGCATTACCCTTTCTATTTGGACAATCTTTATCGCAGTCATCATAAGGGCCAGCTCCTCCGTTATTACTCTTATTATTTGCACCCGCAGGTTGACATTGATCATAATTTTGATTCTTTTGTTGTTTACTGGGACAATCTGGATTGTCACAACTATCGTCATCATAATTATGATTATAACTTAATGATGCGTTACCATTTTTATTTAAAGCCCCACTTGGACAATCTGGATTGCCGCAGTCAGCGCCATAACCGGATGATGGTGGTCCGGTACTATTTCTTCTATTTGCATTTCCATTTCCATTTTGGGTATTACATCCGTTATTACCATTTCTATTTGAAGATCCATTCTGGCCACCATTTTGATTCTTACTTTGACAATCTGGATTGCCACATTCAGTGCCATAATAACCGGATGATGGTGGTCCGGTACTATTTCTTCTATTTCCATTACCATTTTGGGTATTACATCCGTTATTACCATTTCTATTTGAAGATCCATTCTGACCACCATTTTGATTCTTACTTTGACAATCTGGATTACCGCATCCATCATCATAACCGGATGATGGTGGTCCAGTACTATTTCTTCTATTTCCATTACCATTTTGGGGATTACATCCGTTATTACCATTTTTATTTGAGGATCCATTTTGTGGATTACATCCGTTATTACCATTTCTATTTGGGGATCCATTTTGGGGATTACATCCATTATTACCATTTCTATTTGAAGATCCATTCTGTCCACCATTTTGATTCTTACTTTGACAATCTGGATTACCGCATCCATCGTCATAACCGGATGATGGTGGTCCGGTACTATTTCTTCTATTTCCATTACCAACTGGGGAACTACTCTGACCACCGCATAGATCATTTCTTTGTGTATTATATTGAGATTTATTTTGACCACCATTTGCGCCATTATTTCCATTATTACATCCTGCATTAGATTTTCTTGAGTTGCCATTAGTTGAATTTCTTTTAGTATCCTGACCTCCACATCCTTTCATTGTTTTTCCCAGATTAGCATCACTTGTTATAATTAAAGTCATATCGTCCTCAGTCGATTCATCCTCGCAACCACCACAACCACCGGAGCCACCACCAGTCGCTGTCATTTCATCACCATAACGAGCAAGCAGTTCGACCAATACGCCAACTGTCCAACCGTAACCAGTTTGAGTCTTATATTCGGCGGTATCTACACCTTCGGTACCAGCAACTTCACAATTGTACTGAAAAACAAAAAAAAAATAGATATACGATGAAAATTGTAAAGAGAAAGAGTTTAATATCTCACCCTATCGAACAGCATGCCAGTTCTCTTGTAACACTCAAAATTAGATCTCATCCAACGATCTCGCCACACCTTTGACATTTTCTTAGCCTCCGGGGTACCCAAATTATTTAAACCCTCAAAAAGCATATTCATCATTGGTGGCCAAACATTAGGATAATCCCATTGTTCACCAGTATTACTTAATGTATGTGGCACTCCACCGGGAAAACAATCCAATTTATTATCATCAATATATTTCATTACACTCTCCGATATTTTATCCGTATTGTTAATGGGATAAGCACGAGCCCAGAGTGGCGATAGATTGGTAACGACGAAATAATCACGAGGTTTTTTATTAATCATATCGTAATCTAACCAAACTCCACGTTCCTCATTCCATAGTACAACTGTTATTGCCTTAATCAAAGCATTTGCCTTACACTTATATGCTTCAGCTTTCTCTGTATTACCGGCTATTGTATAGAATTCAGCCATTGTTTTACAGTTACGGAATATAATACAATTGAGATCAACAGGTACTATATAGCATGTCTTAGTATCAGCCAATGAGCCAACATTATTACCAGCTGCCGATACAAACCAACGTGAACTGAAATTTTGACCAGATTCACAAGCAGATTTTAAATTTGTATAAAGCATTTCTTTATCATCTTCGGTTTCAAATTCTTCAGCAGTAGCAACATCTTCACGATACGCTTCAGGTCGTGGTCCCGATGATCTATCACGATATTGATACATTGTTCGACCTCGAACCTGTACTGAATGTGTCTGCATGAAATATTCCATTTCTATATCAAGAATATTAACTGCTTGGGCAATATATTTTTTATCTTTGGTGGCCTCCAAATATGATTTAACCATGGCCACTAGCAGAGGCGGCTGCGAGCGACCCCAATAATAGATACGGCCACCATTTGGTACAAATTTATATTCTGATGCAATAGATAAGAAATTATCGATCATGCCACGTGCCGTTTGCACCATGCCACCATTTAATAAACCACGTATAATCCAATATGAATCCCAATAATAGAATTCAAGAAAACGTCCGCCTGGCACTATACATGGATTTGGTAAAAATACTTGCGTATAAAGTAATGGATTTTTTCGTACACTATCTTTAATGCGACGACTTAATTGTTTCCAAATACGATTTAATTCACCACCAAATTTCTTTAATTCAGGATCTCGAATTTTACATAAATATTCTGGTTCCGCTCTCCAATCGGGTGGGCACATACATGGTGGATCGTTTGGTGCTTCAAAATGATTCTCAACAAAATTGGACAAATGTTTCAATGATGTTTCATTGCGTTTACACGAGCTAAACATTTGCCAATCGGATAGTATACGCTCTGGTGGTTGTTTGCTAACCATATCAACAAAATATTTGCAATCCTGAAACATACCCGACATCTGTACTGCTCGTAAAAGCGTTCCACAGCAATAAACCGCACTAATAATATTAATAATAATAATTATAAATAATTATAAATATTTTTTTTTTTGTTTACAACTTCTAAAAACGCGATGAAGATAGAGAGAGAGAGAGAGAGAGAGAGAGAGAGAGTGGAGAAAAAGATTAATAATTGGTAAAAACTTACCCATTCGCACCCGCCAGATGCACTTCACCACATTCGGCGCACTTACGACCAGACATTGTGAGCGGAAAAATAAAAAAAAAAAAAAAAGAAAAAATTAGGTGTATGTGTGGAGCCTGTGAAACCAATAGACAAACTGATTTTCAGACTACTGGACAACAAAATAATAGTTGACTAAGTCCAAAACATTTCTGATTAAAAAAGCAAAACATTCGAGATCTCTATAAATATGTTGAACAATATAAATTTATATATATATAAAAATAAATACATATATATATATATATATATATATTATACATTTATTTATATATATTTATATATTCATATGTATTGTTAATATATGCATATAAATCAAAAAGTAAAGCATAACATCCATTATATTGACCATTAAAACAAATTTGTCGACATTTGCCATTAAGAGTCAACAATGCCGCCCGCCATAAATCAGCGTAAATAGACAGGAAGCGCCTTAAAATCTGCTACACAAATGTGCCCCGCTCTTATTTTCTCCATACATTTATTTGAAATTACCATAAATGTTTTTGGTCTCTTCTTCTTCTTCTTCTGCTTGTCCTTGGTCTACCCAAAGTTCACCACCTCCTCCCCCCCTCTCCCCTTTTATTCCTACTCCTCACCATCTTCTACTCAAGGCGTTTGCCTAAAAGCTATTGGCCTCTTGTCCATTTGTAATTTCCAGACAATTTATCAAACAAGCCCAGACCAGGCCATAGTAGTGTAGGATGCTGAACAGTGCAGAATACAAGTATATAACTCTAAAGGGCAAGAGGAAAATACGGAATTGAAATGGCGCAGAAAATGCGCTTCAAGTGGCCGTTTTTGTGGACCTTGTCGTCCACTGTGAGCAGCGGGCAAGAAAGAAAAAAAAAAAAAATATATAAGTCAATTTCTCGACATGAACAGAACAATTGAAAATCATCATCGTCGCACCACTTCATAAATTTCTCAATATAATGCAGTTTATAAAATAAAAAAATAGAGATGAGAAAACAAAAATCAAACAAACAGAAAAAAAAAGTAAAAGAAAACTTTGCCATCATTGCAAAGCCAAAGGAAAAGAAAACGTCAAAATTAGTTATGTTCGGCTTTGAGACGTCTGCAAAGTTTGTAAGAAAAACAAAATTCAAGAAATATTTATATGTAATTTTTTTTTTTTCCATCAATTGCTGATTTTTAAATTTTTTTCTTTTTCTTTATTATTAATTTTTTTTTTGTTTAAACATTTCATTGCGACTTTAACTTTTGGCGACTGCTGTGCATGCGATAAGGCTCAAAGGATCTGTGAAGCTGCCATTTGCCTGATGCCAATAAAACGCAGTGAATAATTAATGTTCCGGCTTCAAAAGTGAGCAATGCAGGCAGCACGGACACACACACACACATCAAACACATTCACACTTTGAGAAAAAAATAAGGTAATACAAAAAAAAAATATGAAAACATTTTAAATATCTCAGTATTTTTTTTCAAGCAGAGAAAAATATATTATAAATGTGAGCTACTAATTTTTTGGCATTTTTTCTGACATTTTTTTCAAATAATATTTATTATAAATTTTTTAAAAAATATTTTCTACATTTATTTGATTTTTATTTCTGTTACGTTTCCAGTATCGCGCTTTGTCTTTGCGGTTTGCCTATCAACTGTCTAGTGATCTCGCTCACACCTTCATTTTATACGCAAGAATTAGCATTGAGAGCGCAGCTTATACTCAAGAGCGCGGCTCGCAGTTGAAATGAATGCAGTGAGAGAGGAGAGAGAGAGAGCGTGCTCTTGAGCTTAGGCTTGTACGCAGTAATGCATGCATATAAATGTTATGGCGTTGCCATAATTCTTAAGGAAATGATGCTGACTATTTTCACAGTGTACTTACTTGCAGGACACACTGTTGACACTTGAGGCAAGGCGATAGCCACAGGCAAAAGCATTGATCAACTTAACGAGCCGAGCAGCGACAATGGCAGCAGCAGCAGCAACAACGACAACGACAGCAGCCGTAGCAGTAGCAGTAAAAGTAGCAGCAGCAGCAGTAGAGGTAAAAAGCAGCTTCATTGCAGTGGCAGCAGCAGCAGCAGCAGCTAATTGAGTATTCTTCTTTTAAGTGGCGCCACTGCCACGTCATTGCCAGTCATTGGCAGTGCAACAGCAACAGCAGCAGAGTAGTTGCAGGGTCTGTTAACACACTTCGAGCTCGGTTGCATGTGGCGGCAGCCAGTTGCAGATTTTATGCCAGTTAAGGCCTGCGGTCAGTAGACATACACAGACACAAAGACACACACTTACATATATAAATCAATAAGTTGGCATAAATTAATTAAAATATAAAGATGGAACGGCATCTCAAGGTAGATCGCATAGTATAATTCTCCAGTGGTATTACTACAGCCTTTCAACCTATGGCAATCAATCAAAATTGCAACTGCCTTAGGGTACCATTTGTGTGTGCGAGATGAGATTGAGAATCTCAGAAGCGTAAGCATAAACTGAATGTTGAATGCATGGAACTGGTTCTTTGATGATGACTGATACTTGGAACTGAATCACGTATCATGCCGTGCCGTGCCACGACATGCCAAGCCATACCATGGAGTGCATGATAAATTGTCAACACGCTGACGTTTGTCTGCAGCGATTTAAAAACTACTTAAAATGTAAATGTTGTTTTCGCTGTATTCGCTTTTTCTGCTGCTGCTGAGTTTAACTGTGGGTGTTGAATTTTATGCACACGTCGCAGCAGTAGTAGTAGCAGCAGCAGCGTAGACTGCGAAAAATCATGTTGTTGACTTTGAAAAAAATATGTGTAAAAATGCGCTATTGTAAATAACGGTACATAAACACGCAGTGCCAGTGAGACTCACTCACTCAAACTGACTGACGAACTGCGAGAGAGACTGATGACAGAGCATTGTCAACAGTCAGCGCTAACAATCGACGCACACACACACACACATATATACATAGATAAGCATACGCACACACACACATACATATATACAACTATAAAACTGCACATTGTATTACTGCCATGCTTGACTTTTTGTTGTTGTTGTTATTGTTGTTGTTGTAGTTGCAGTTTGTGTTGTTAACAAATACATTACATTTTGAAGTGTTAAGTTTGCACTTGGCATTCACTTAAAAAGTTCTTGTTTGTCTCCACACTTTTGCAGGTGACTGTAGCGCCAGTGAGAGAGTGTGTGTGTGAGCGAGAGTAAGATCTGCGCTAAGCATTGAGCATGCAGTCTTGACTGCACTAGCATTGCATCTATATATTCATCTCGCTTGCACTTGCACATTTCGCATATAACAATGCCGTAATATAGGCAATAATGAAAATATATAAGAATTTATTTGCATCTATATATTCATCTCACTTGCACTTGCACATTTCACATATAACAATGCCGTAATGTGCCTACTATAATGAGAAAATATATAAGCATTTATTTTAACGTACTTTTACGTTATATTATCTTTGTGCTGTGATCTTTGCTAGCAATATTTCATTTAATGTACAAAGCAGCAAATAGTTGAAATTGATTAAGTTTTCATTTTCTATCTTGTACTAAATTTAGCTTAGCGCTTAAAGCTCTGATACAGTGGACAATGTGGTAACTAATCGCAGTTAAAGTTTCACCCTAATTGTGCTGATGCTGAATGCTGGACAAAATGAGCTATAAATTCCGCTGTCAAAATACTTGACAATTGATTAATTGAAATTGACTTTGAAAGTTGTTTGGCTGATAAGCAGCAGCAGCACCAGCAGCGGCGGCTATAGGAAGTAGTCTGTCAATCAGCTAAAACCACACGAACGGACACACACACACGCACAGAGAGAGAGAGAGAGAGAGAGCGACACACACACGAACGCATGCAGCATGTCATTGTTGTGTTGATGAGCTAAACTTTGACCAAGCATAGAGAGAGAGAGAGAGAGTGAGTGAGAGAGACATGTCTAGCACTCAAAGACTCATCAAATAAAAGACAATACAAATATACTAAGAGTGAAAGAGAGTAGGGAGTGAGAGAGTGGTATAGATGTAGAGTTCAAATTAACCAGGACTAGTTAAACAGAAAAGTTTGCTTTAACGATAAACATCGCAATCGACAAAATGTATCTTTGAGTTGAGTTTTGCAGACATGTTTTTGGTAAGGCCTCAGACTTCATATCGAGTTGACAACTTAAATTGTTAGTTGCCTTGATAAGCAGTGGGCGGTACACAGACAGGCAGAGCACGAGAAGCAGAGAGAGAGAGAGAGAGGGTTGGGCTGTGCTGTGCTGTGGGCGTGTATAACATTTTTATTTATTTCACTATTTTTTTTTTTTATATGTGTGATGCGATGCGATGTGATGTAAGGCAAGACACGCGCCACATGCCAACGACAAACAAATAAATAAAAATACAGTTTTTGGCTGCAACAAAAAAAAGTAGCAGCAGCAGGGGTCAGAGTTCGAAGTTCAGTTTGGTGGCAATGCTGAATTGAGTGAGTCAATGGCACTATGACTGGGGAGGGGGAGGGGGGTCAGTCAATGTGTGTGTGGAGAGCGTGTGTTTTACAAGTCTATTAACTTGAAGCGCTTATCTAATGCTGACAGCAAGTTTTTCACTTTGCCAAAGTTTTTCTTGCCACACACACACACAGACATACAGACAACCGCCCGCATAGAGGCAAACGCAACTTCCGCTGCTGCTGTTGCTGCTGCGTTTCCGCTATGTGGGGGGTGGCACAACGTTGCCGCATAAAGTTGCCAACAGTCGAACAGGCCAAAAGTCTCAGCGCAAAACTGCGAACTGTGGTGGCAACAACATGGCAACAGTTCAAATGTTGTTAGCCAAATGCCGCACCACATGTCAATCATTTGTTTTGCCATTTTTTTTTCCCCTATTTTTTGTTCGCCTTTTTGCTTGAAATTGATATAAGAAAAACATTCGACAAAGTGCTATGCATAATGTATGGCAGCTCATTTCCCAACTACCACTCCCCACGCCCTTGCCTTGCTAACAGTTATTTCCATGTGTGTATATGTCTATTTCCCACTGTGCGATGTTGATTTACGCGACCAGCAAGTCAAAGTATCAATATAATAGCTATATATATATTTTTAGCTGATTTCTATTGCTATTTTTAGCTATAAATTATTTATATTATTTTTTTAGCTGTTTTTTTGTAGCTTTAAATGCTTTAAAACATTTATTGTATGTATGTGTGTGTGGAGGAAAAGCAAGTGAAAGTGTTGGTGAAAGTGCCAAAGCCAACTGTAAACTTTCACACCACAAAATTGCGTATAAGCAATTTCTGATTTGCTGGCAACAGATAAAAGAGCTCAAAGGATACAACTTGTTGACCATGGCCAACAAGCGTAATGGTCAAGTGCAAGTGGCAAAAGCGAGAGAGAGAAGCAGAGAGATCAGCAGTGGCAGTAAGAGTGAAAGAGTAAGAGTACCAGCAGCAGCAGTAAAAGAAAGAGTGAGAGAAAGAGTGTCTGGAGGGGGAAAGGGGGCTCGGAGTTCTGGCTAAAGAAATTCTCGCTTCATTAAGCACAAAGTGCTTTTGAAGCCGCACGTCTTGGCCAATGTTGCCCGTTTTTTGCTAAATAATATTTACGAGCTTGCCCAAACATTGAGGCAGGCAACAGACAGGAGACAGCAGACAGTTGCATGCCACTGCACACACACACAGACAAAACTTAGTCTCAATGAACATTATGCATTATTGTTATTAGTTTTGCAGGTTGAACAACATAAACATAAAAAAAAATAAAACGTTGCATACAAAGAATTTAGCGACTGTTGCTGCTTTACACTGTTGCATAACAAGCAGCAATGGCAAGTGGCAAGCGGCAGCAGTGTCAGTGGCAAAACGGAAACATCAAAGCTTTGCACAATGCTTTTTGCTGATGTTATCGTAGCAGCGTATTGTTGTTGTTGCAGCCACTGTTGTTGCAGCAACATGTTGTTGATGATAATGCTGTCGTTTCACTATGTTTGCCATTGTGTTGTAAGTTGAGTGACAGCAGAGACGGGGACGTGGACTGGGGGAGGAGGTGGAGTTCAGTTCAGCATCAACAATAACGTCAGCTTAACTAAATGAAGGTCCAAGTGTCATGGATGCTTCTCAACTTTGACACAACGACGACGGTTTGCTGCTGCCACTATCGTTCTGCTCTGCGCTGCTCTGCTCTGCTCTGTGTGTTGTCTAGTTTTCAGGGTCTCTACTTTGTCTGCTTCTCTCTCACTCCCTGCTGCACTCCTTATTCTCTATCAACTTTGTCTCGCCGTCTCACAGTTTATACTACGCCTCTTACTCTCTCTCTCTGTGTCTCGTTTTTTTGCAATGTTTTTTTTTTTTGTTGAATTGCGGATGCGGATGCGAATTGCGGATGCGGGTGCTTTGTAGTGATTGCAACTCGGCACCCGAGCAACTTTTATGTCAATCTGCAGTTGTAAAACTTACTTACAAAACTTAACTCGGGGGCAATAATCGCATGCCGACGGTTAACAACTAGCTTGGCAAAACTCAAGAACTCTGACAACTCTCTGGCAACTTTTTGAGGGTTCTAGCTTTATGTTTATGTCCAACGACTGCTCACAATGCAAAATGCAAATGAATATAATAATAATAATAATCGTAATAATGTTAATAATAATCAATTGACAAGCTGCTAAAGATTATTTCTATTGTACTTAGAGCTTAGTTTATTAGCTAACAAGTTGTCACTAAATTAAATGTTAATTTCAATTGTTAAAATATTAAATTAAATTAAAATAATATTTATAAATAACACACAAAATAAATTATACAAAAATAAATACATTAGAAATACATAAAAAAAATTTGTGTGTAATATTAAAATATAGAGATAATAAAATAAATATAAAAAAATATATAAGAATAATAAATGAATAAATAATAAAAATAAAAATACAAATTTAAAAAAAAAAAATAAATATATATAGAAAAATATTATATTAATGCTTATGAACCAGAAAAAAAAAATTAAAAACCAAAAAAACAAAATAGAAATTTCATAAAAACTTAAAGCAAAACTTAAACACAAAATATAACTCTCGATATTAAAGATATAGCCAATAAAGAAAAAAAAACCAAAAAAAAAATAATACAAATTTTTTTTTACTGATTTCAGTAAAAAATTAATAAAAATAATAATAAAAAATAAATAAAGTTCTAAAAAAAATATATAATTAAAAATAAAAAAAACCCTAATAAATTTTTATAAAGAGAAAAATAAATAAAAAAAAAATACAATATATTTTTTTTTTAATTTATTTTATATAAAGAATATATAAAAAAATATAAAAAAAAAATAAAAAACTTATATAAAAATTCTAAAAAAAATGAATACAAATAATTAAAAATAAAATAAAAATAAATAAAAAAAAAACTAATAATAAATAAAAAAAATCACCAAAATTCACAAACACAAATTCTTTATTATTATTATTTTTTTTATCATGTTTGATTACTTTTATTTATTATTATTTTTATTCTTAATTATTTGAATTTTTTAGAATTTTAATATAATTTCTTTTTATATGTTTTTAAAATATATTTTGATTTTTTTATATATATATATTCTTTATCACATAAATTTCAAATCATTTTTGTATTTTTTTTTTTTTGAGTTTTGTCTTTATAAACGTTTTTTGGTGATTATTTTAATTTATTATTAGTTTTTTTTATTTGTATATTTTTTAGAATTTTAATATAATTTCTTTTTATATTTTTTAATTTTTTTTATATATTTTTTGTATTTGATTTTTTTTTAAATTTTTTTTTAGCTTATTTTATATTTATAAACAAAACTATTTTTCATTTTATTTTGTCTATGAAATAAAAAATACTAAAAATATAGTATAAAATCGTGTGTAACAGAATTCTCAGTGAAATAAATGTATGTAAATCTATAATTATTTTTGTTTTTAGCAATTAAACAACATTTGCGGCATGTTTATCTGTTGTGGCAATGTATCAGCAGCTGTTGCAACTTGCTGCCACTTTTCGACATGCAACAAAAACTAATTGACGTTGGTTTTAATGTTACTTCAAAGGAAATTGTTGGCAATGTTCGCTGTCTGTTCTCTGCAATTGGCGCCAAAATACCAAAAAAAATAAAAATAAAAATCTAAAAAAATAAAACAAAACAATAATAAAGAGAAAAACACAAAAATAACTGGCGCAGCAACAAATTGCAGTGAATTTTTGTTGCTGTGATTTAAATGCAGTTTTATGCTCATGCAAGGGGGCGGGGCGCGTTGAGTTCATTTCCATGTGCAAAATGCTGCGCATTTTTGTGTGTCATTTACAGCAACAACAACAACAACAACAATAGCAGCAACAGCAACGACGACTTATTAACGCGCAATGGGAGCATTGAAATTGACCACGGCAGCAACAACAACAACAACAAAAAGAGCAACAACAACAACAAGAGTAACAAGAGCAACGAGTAGCACGATGACGTTGACGACGACAAACGGAAGCGGAAACGGCAAATAAACGCACGAGCGCTGACGTGAGTGTTCTCTCTCTCTCTCACTCTCTCTTTCTCTCTCTCTCTCACTCTCTCTTTCTCTCTCTCTCTCACTCTCTCTTTCTCTCTCTCTCCCTCTTACTCTCACTGCCTCTTGCTCTCTATGCCTCTGCCTTCTGTCGTCGCCTTGCAGTTTTTTTTTTTTTTTGTTTGCATGCAACGCGGGGCAACGCAATGTGGCAACGGGCATTTATCTGGCGCTGCAGACGTGCCACGCCTCGCTGCCGCACGCTGCAGCCATAACATTGCGGTTGATTGTTGCATGCTTGTGTGGCGCGCACAAGGCTCTTCTTTTTGTTGTTGCTGTTGTTGTTGTCGACACGATGCGGCGCCATCGGTTGCATGCACGGCAAGGATTTCTCTGCTTAATTTGTGGTTTTCCAACCAAACAGCCGCCGACAAGAGGCAAGCAATACAAGCTGCCAGCAAAACTGGCCAACAGCAGTAGCAGCAGCAGCAGCAGTTGAAAGCTGAAAGCAGCAGCGGTAACAGCAATTGCAATTGAGGTTGCAGTTGCACGAATATTCCGGGAAACTCTTAAATATGATTATGGCATATGCCACACAAACAGTGCCACATATACATATGTAAGTATGTTGCACACTGTTTGTTGCCATATGCCGCTGACAGCTGCAGCTTGCAGCCACTGCTGACGCTTGCAACAATGCTACAACAACATGCTGCCATTTTTGTGTGCGGGTGTGCGGTAACAAAATTCAAGATGTTGCATTGTGTTATCTAAGCTTCGAACTTGGTTTAATTGTCGCACATTATTGTATGTTGCATACCAGCACAGTGAACATCATTATTTCCATCATTATCATCATGCAACAGTGTAGCGTGCACTGCACTCCCTCACCGCCCGCATGAAATCGACGGCCATTTGCAATTACATAGGAAAAAAAAATGCACCCGCAACGGAAATGGCAACAATGCAAAGTGCAGGTTCGCTGCCAGTTGCAACAATAAC
This sequence comes from Zaprionus obscuricornis, assembly GCA_037044475.1. Lineage (NCBI taxonomy): Eukaryota > Metazoa > Arthropoda > Insecta > Diptera > Drosophilidae > Zaprionus > Zaprionus obscuricornis. The sequence continues at coordinate 29,611 of JBAMBR010001293.1, forward strand.
AACAACAACAACAGAAACAGCAACGACAATTGCTGGTAATCCAACTGCAAATAATAACAAACCATGTGGCAGTTTGTGTCCTTATCACACATACAAATACATATTCACTCACTCTGTTGCCTTCTCTTTCTTTGCTGGCCGCTCAAATGCCAGTTTTGTGAAATGAAATGCGCCATTTGCAATTGTAGTTTATTTAATACATGCCACAATTAGTGTACATTGTGCACGCGAACAAACAGTGAAAGAGAGTTGCTGCTGCTTGCTGCTGCCATGCTGCCACACAATTTGAGGCGCACCGAAAGCTGCAATTGCAGTTGTCGCAGTTCTCATGTCATTAAATGAAACCATTTTGGATTAATTTCTCGTATTAACAAGCGCAACAACACACAGCACATACATAAATGTCATGTAAGAAGTTTAAAGCGATATGTACACGATATGGCACAATAATATATACTACATATGTATTTATGAAGTTACATAACTGATTATATTCATAATATTACACGATCAAACAACAATTGTTAATGTAAACGATTAAAAAACTAACTGAACAGTGAGAGCGCACTCACTCTCTCGCAGCTCCTTTTTGCGTTGATCGCTCTTAATTGCGTTGCGTGAGCTTTGCGTTTTAACAGCCATGCTATCGATAGCACTGTTATTGTTTTTGCTATCGCTGTTAAAAAGTATGCTATAGTTTTGTCTCTTTCTAACTAATGTACTAATGGCAATTAAACTGAAAATGTATTCCAATAGATCAATTAAATACATAATTATATTAGTCAAATTGTCACTGATTGCGGGCGGCCATTAAGTTTCATAAATTTATATTATATTGTCTAGCAGCATTATATGTACGTTGCTTCGTCTGAAATCAATTATTAACTCATTATTTAATGCAGCCTAAATCAATTTTTACATAGCACATAACCCTGCAATCGTTAATTGATTTTTAAGTGTCGCTGCGTCACGCACGGTTGCGTTCAGCAGCAGCAGCTTTATCAGATGTACATGTTGTATATATATATAGTACATGTTTATTTATAGAAGTATCTATAGTAAAATCTGACTATAATATACAGTTAAATAATTATATAATTATTATACAATTTTACTTTAAGCTTATATTTTTTTTTTTGTAGTTGTGAGCGTGGCAAAGCTTTACTGTACACACTGTACTCTGCAAACAAATAGTTATACAGATACACAACACATACACTGAGATTCACACATACGCATCGCGCATCATAAATAAACCGTTAAAGTAATCAATAATAAAAGCCGTTTTTATGTTGAACGGCACTTAATTTTTTTTTTTTTTTTGCCTCAACTAAATGCCAATTAAAATGCGTAATTATTTTTTAATGGCATTTTGTGGTCAATATCCGGCGAATCATTTCACAAAAATCCTTTAGCCGTGAACGTCAACATCAACGTCGTCAACTCACACCAGCGCAATGACGTTTGCAATTACGAGTATAGTTTTACGTACATATATAAATATGGTATGGAGCCAATAGTTTAATACCCCAAACCCCATGTGTAGTAAGTAGAAAAGTAAGTACTACTCAAATGACAAGCGAATGTCAAATGGCGAATAGAAGACAAAGGCAAAGAGTAAGAAGATGTCGAGTGCAGTATCACTCTCTCTCTCTCTCTCTCACTCTTGACTTCATGCCATCACTATGTATACACTATTCGTTTTCTTTTCTCTCATTCTCACACTCACACACAATCGTATCAATATCAATTGCAATTTCAAATCGAATTCGAATTTCGAATTCGAATGACATGACTTGTCAAAGTGCGGCGCCCAAGTGTCAGTCATGTTACTCACTTGTCCAAATTGCAATCGTCGATTGCAGCATAAAAGCAGCTCTCTGCTTACTCCTTCTGCTATACATGTAAGCTACATACATGGAACACAAGAAATCGTAATCGCAATAAGAACCATTGTTCAGCATGTTGAGAGTCGTCCAATTGGTTTCAATAGGAGCCACGGGGCATACATACATACATACATACATACTTACTCAATGAAATTCAAGCAATCATCGCCGTCAACAATTCGCTTGATTCTATCATTCGTTGCAGTTGAGGAGCCGCAAGTTGACGACATGCCGCAAGTGACAATCATTTATATTTAATAAACAACTAACGCATGCAACACAGAACGACAGGCGAGAGAACGTAGCATGAGTCCTCATTGATTTCATAGAAAAGCCCTACGGCCAAAAAGAAAAAAATAAAACAACAACAAAATGAAAGCAACAACAAGACGTGGGCGGTGACATGTCCAAGACAATAGTGGATATTGTCGTCTCAATGCGATAGAAACGGTTTATCATGCATTTCATGTTGTTGTAAATCGAATCGCCTGAATAATGCAGCAGGTACATACAACTGAATAGCGAGAGCGAGAGAGAGAGTGTGAGAGCGTAAGAATGGCAAACGCAAAATGAGAGGGTGGCAAACCGATCAGCGCCACACAAAAGAAAATAAATAAGCAAGCATGAAAATGAAGCATAAAACAAACTAAGAGTAACAAAAACT
>JBAMBR010001294.1:0-25838 GCA_037044475.1 Zaprionus obscuricornis
GTCATTGCTAAAACTAAATTCTGCAAGTTTTAAGCAAATAGCTTAACAAATAAAAAAGTTGTTCATACAAAAACATAGTTTTCATGCAATTATTCCTATGACAGCTATATGCTATAGTTATCCGATATAGCTTATACCAACATATATACAATTTAGAGCAATAAGAACTAACTATGTCAAGTTACAAGCACATAGATGTAAAACTATAAGAATAGTTTATGTTTATGTTGAAATTCAGCTGCTGTTGATGCTGTTTAAGAATTTGGATCAAATATCTGGAATATATATACGCCACGCGTATAAAGAAAATTGATATGCACACAGCAAAAACAAATTACAACTTCAACTTCTAGAAGCTAAAAAAAAAAATCTAATCGCTTGTTTATTGCGTTTAAAGTAAATAAAATAAAAAAAATATAAAAAAAAACAAATTTATATTTGCCATAAACAAAGAGTTGATATTGAGACGCAGGTAAACAAAAAGTAAACAACAAGTGATAAGGAAATGGAAACTTAAGTAAAAAGCAAATGCAGCTATCTCTCTCTCTCTCTCACTCTCACACTTGCAAACAATTCTTTGTCAGTGCATTTCTGTTTTGTCATAATTGAATTTAAAAAAAAAAAAAAAAACTTCCCCCTGTTGCCTTATATGTATAAAAAACGTTACGATATGTCGATGATTTCGATGCTGACTCAGCTTCGTATAGCAAAAAAAAAATTTCACAGATTAAGCAAAAAAAAAGTACAAAAAAAATCAGAAAAATATTCGACTGAGGGAAGCCGGGGCAGTGATAATGTCGTTGAACGGCAAATGTTTCTGATATACATAAAAAAAAAAAACAATATATAGAAATTGCAATCAACAGTCTGCGCTGCCTATAAGCTGCATGCCACGCATAGCAAATATAAAATGAACTGCAACTAGAAAAAAAAAATAAATAAAAAAATTTGTTTGTTTTTTTTTTCCTAATACAATGTCAACTGATTGTCATGTGTATATACACTATAGTTATGTAAGACTGTACTTTATGCTAACCTTGCCAATAATTAATTGAAATTCTTTGGTTTGAGATTTTTTTCGGTGAGTCAAAGTACCATAGAATTTCAGCATGCGATAAGTCGTCACAGCAGGAATTTAGCAATGTTATATATGTTACTCTCACTCATTCCTGTGTAGACAGCACACAGTGATTTGTGCCTGGCACGATAATGCTTGCTTAAGTTACTTGAAATAACAGTAGAGAGTGTGTGCGACTCTATGATACTCGGAAAGAGAAAAGAACACTTTGAAGTCTTTAGCACTTGTAGTCGCTAAAATCTACAGACGTACAGAGCGACATTGTCCAATTTCGACTGTTGATACTGAGCAAGCACTGCTATTTCTGTGAACACTGCTAGAGTAACAGTAGTCAGCGACGCCTGCTTATGTGCATAAAGACATATATACCCTTAATATCCTTTTGGGTGTACCGAGTATATAAACAAAGTCGTAGTCAAAGTCAAGTCTAGAGCGCTAGCGGAGTAACACTACCCCATGCAAAGCATTTTCAAGGCTAAACGCTTATCGATTCGACGTTCAAAATTAAAAGCTCAGCTTGCTGCTCTTGTTGTTGTTGTATAGCAGTTGGTATTGTTATCTCAATTTGTGATTGTTAAAAAAAAATTTGTTGCAATTTGTATGAGCTAATTATAAGTGTTGAGGAATGTAAAGTTCAAAGTCATTAAATAAATTTCTTTTGATTACAAAATAAATATAAATATTTTCTTTTTTTTTGTGCTTACCTCGCGAGCCAAGCACAACAACTTTGCCCTCAATTCCACGCATCTCTTATTGGTAATGGCAATCAGAGTTGTTTGGCATGGCAGCTTGAGAGACTCTGTATTATGATGATTTCCTTATAATGAATATATATATATATATATAAGCATGAATGACGTAGCTGCAGTTTTGTTGTTGTTGCTCTTGTTGCTGTTGTGATTTTATTTTTATTTATTTTTTGCTATTGGTCGACAGTGACTGAAATTGTATAACGCCTGGAGCACAGCTCGATACAACTGTCTGTATGGAATGGAAATGATATTCTATACACTTTTATTTTTTGTTATTTATCCCAGAGGCGGCGCGCTTGTTGCACTTGCTTGCAATTTGCAAGTTGTTTCGTTTCGTTCTGATTAATAATATATATTTAGTTGTGGGACTTTGTGTATGCTTACGCTTGTCAGCTGTTTACCAGGGCTGCATGCTTATTACATGGATACAATATCAAATCACTATTTATAGTTTGTTTTTTATTATATATTACTTATTATTATTATGCAGATATTAATTATTATTTATGGCATAAAAATTAAAAACATTTATATAAAAATTGAATTTGTGAAATTAAATTACAACCCTTTCGCACTGCGTAATAATATGTTGTGACGCATCACAAATAACATAAACGAATGCTATCGATACTTCGAATATCGCATAGTCTAAGCGATGTATTGCATGCAATGCAATATTATAATATCGATATATCGATACGACAATAACATCGCCAACAGCCATCGCCGCCAAATTCTTGCTGGCAGATGTTTTCTTCACACACGCAATACATTAGGCCAACAAATTAAGCAAATATAAATATATATAATTTAAGTGTTATAATTAATTAGTGAATAAGTGAAAGTTATAGTATTAACATTAATGAAACCTAAACAATAATTGCCGACTGTATAAAATATACAAATATAAGCATAAAAAATGCATTAAATAGGCGCGCGCGCGTTTTCTGCTTGATGCCGCCGTTGCATTGTTTTTTTTTTTTTACTTTTGTGAGAAAAGTGCCACATTTCAAAAGGTAAAAAAAAAACGCAATATGCACTTTAAATACATAGTGTTTGTTAAATAATAATAATATATACATTTATTGTAAGCAATATATTTTAAATGTTTATTAAAGGCACAAAAAAAGGAAAGAAAAAACACGCCCGCTGTGCTATAACATTAGCGCGTGTCTGTACCAAGCAAAATGCGATAGAAAATAACATCGCGAAATTTATTTATAATTTTTTTTTTTAATATAGCCGGTTACCTGAAAGCGCGGGGGGAGGTACTTTAGGTATTTGACTTTGTGACAACAGTAAATTTATGTGAAGCCTATAAGGAGGCGTGTTCTAGCACATAAGGCAAAGGATCAACAGTCGCAGAGATCATCATGTCTGATCATGTCCGTCTGTCTTCCCTTACGTTCATATGAACATTTAGATCTTGAAGACTATGAAAGCTAGCGACTTGATTTTTTTGCAAAGTGTTTGTTATACTCGCAGGTAGATCAAGTTTATTTTTGGCTGCTTGCCACGCCCGCATATTGCAATTTTGGAACAATTATCCCGCATAATATAGTCGAGTCTCGATAATTCGAAATGGCACGGGAATCATATTTTTTTTTACGAATTATGGAAATATTTCGAATAATTTTCAAATTATTTATTGAATTTCTTTTCAAAGATACAGAAATGTTTACGAATTAGTGCGAATTTCGAATTAACGGGATACGAATTATCGCGACTCGACTGTATAAACAAATTGTATAAATTTCTTGCCAATCAGTTGATAAACATTGCAAATTATATAACTTTTAATATGTTTCAGCTTGCCGGGTATCATATATGTCTAGCATACTTTACTATAGTTTTCTTTACTTTTTTTTATATTTTTATTAGTTGAACTGTTGAAGCATGGCAACAATTAATCCAAAAATTAACAATAGCTACGACTCAGAGCCATCAACTGGCAGTGGGGTAAGTTTTCAAATGTTGCATATAATAAAAAAAATTTCAAATTAAATTAAAAAATTATAATTTACAGTCATCGCTAAGTGAAAATAATGAAGGGCAAATATCTGACGAGGAGAATATGAATCTACCATATTTATTAAAGCCCAAAACAAATGAAATAATACAAATTGTAAGCAGTCAGGAAACAAAATTTCGTGGCTTTAACGATAGTAGTCCATATAAGCAGCATTATGGCACAAAATTGCAGTATCTACAATTGCCACAGCAGCAACAAGTTGTGGCGGCAACAACAACAACAACAACTACCTCAATAAAACATACATCGCCTGGCATGAAAGTATTTCCTAGATTCTATGATAGCATTCTTGAGGAGAATAGTTGCAATGCTGTCGATATGCCAAGCTCCAATGAACCAGCAACTGCTGCTGCAACTGCTAGTGCTGCAACAGCTGTTGCAGCTGTGACAATGAGCAGCAGCAGCAGCGATTGTTTATCCTTTAATGGCAAAATCAAAAGTCTGACAGAGGCAACGACAAGCAGCAGCAGCTGTCGAAGCGTTACGCTGCCTGTAGCTCAGCAGCAGCAGCAGCAACAGGAGCAGCAGCAGCAACAGGAGCAACAGCAGGAGCAGCAGCAGCCAGCGCCGCTAACAGAATCATTTATACTCAAAAAACTAAATAATGAACGATCTCCCGATTTATTTGCTGATGATGATACTGATGATGATGATGATGTTGAAGATGCTGATGCTGATGAACAAACGCATAAAATTTTAAGCACAACATTAGAAGATTTACCCGAAGCATTAGAAGAAAGTCAATGTGTTAGCGTAGCACCAACAACAACAAGTCATAATTCGAGCGCTAGATATTCACTTACAGCACCAACAGAATCTAGTTTTGTTGATGAGCAAACAATGGATACACAACTCTTAGCCAATGGCAGCAATGATCCACGTGCACATTTTCTAGAGAATTGTCGACGAGAACGTGAATTGCATCGACGCATACGTCGATGTTTGCAAGGTGTAAGACCACCGCCAACAGTAACCATGCCACATATTGATATTATAGGCACAGTGGTAGATATGAAAAGTAAAGTGCTTGATTTTCTAACAGCAACAGTTGCAACAACAACAACAACTTGCAACATTGATGATAGTGGCATATGTGCTACACAATCATTATTTAAGCCAACGCATAGTCTAATGGAAGCGCAAAATATGTGTTGGCGTGAAATACTTGGTGTGCGACAACATGGCTTAAGGTAAGTTTTGCCAAGCACACAAAATGTTGCAATTGCTAAAAAAATGCCTTCAACTTGTTGCAGTTATAATTTAAATAAAGCAGCAGAACAAAATGAATACCTCAGTTTAGCAGTTGTTGATCGTTATGTTGGCGCTGAAACTGCCACATCATATGTACGTTCACCATCCAGTGCCAAGAAGCGTAATATGCGCATGAAGTGAGTAACAGTAATACAAAGATTCTGCCAGCTAATCATTAACCACTTTTTACTTTTACAGATTACTAACACAATCGCCAGGCAATCGTCTTAGTCATTTAGCCAAACGTCGCGCTATATTCTCATCAGCAAATTTGGCAACAAATTCTATAAAACTTAACAGTTCCATGGGACCGCAAATATTATTAGATAAAAAGTATATAAAATATTTATAATAATATTTGTATTAATTTGTATTAATAATATACTCTTTAAATTTTTATAGAAAAGAACGTAATCGACGTAAAACTGCAACACCAAAACGTAAAACGCCTGGCAGTAAAAAGAAAGCACGTAAAACGCCAACATCATCAGCACGTAAACGTTTATTTCGCACAGATCTCATTAAGCCAGGACCATCACGTGAAACATCAAAGCGTGCATTATTTCAAAGTCCAGCCAAATCATTGCAGCAGCAACAGCAATTGCAGCAGCAACAGCAGCAGCAACAACAACAACAACAATTATTACAGCCACCAAAACCATTATTTAAACCAGAAATTGCAAATCGTATTGAAAAATCAAAGCGTGCACTTTTCTCACCCGATACAAAAAATAATCATAATAATAATAATATAAACAATTCATTGGAAACATTATTAAAACGTAAACGTAATCATGATGATGATGATGGTGAAGATTTAGCTGCTGATTTAGCTCATCAAAGTTCCAAATTATTTCGTACAACTGCTGGCGTTGGTCTAACTCCACGTGCGCTTAAAATAAAAAGTCAAAGCTTTTGTATTGGAGCTGGTTCCTCCACAGCATTGCAACATAGTAAATCAGCATTGAATATGCAACAGTTGCAATTTCAAGGTCATGGTTTTAGTGGCAGCAGTAGCTGTTTAACTGGCACAGCAACAACAACAGCAGCAGCAGCGGCAACTACAACAACAACGCCAATTGGTGGCAGCAAATTGATGCGTGCACATTCGGAGATGAGTGCAACACCACAAAGTGCCATGACAGATAATCAGCGTAAGGTAAGACACAAGTATTTAGTTTATAACTAGGCGTGGCAGACACAATAAAGTATATATATATGTATATATATTCGTAATCAGCAGCGATCAGCAGGATGCCCAAATGTGCATATCCATCGGTCTGTCGATTGCAGCGCAAATTAGTCTCACAATTTTTAAGCTATCTCAATGAAACTTGGTATACATACTCCCTATGCCCATAGGCTGTACATAAATCAAAATTGCCTAGATCGGATCACTATATCATATAGCTGTCATAGAAACAATCGGTCGACAATTGTGTTTATATCTTTGTTTGTGAAGCTGTCTGGCTGAAACTTACAGAATTTAAGTTTAGTGACGACTTATACGTCGCATATAAATTTGGTCTTAATCGGACATTTATATTAAAATCGATATTTTGTATGAAAACCTTATGTGTTTTTTAAGCTATCCGACTGAAACTTACAGAATTAGAGTTTAGTGACAACTTACACATCTCATAAAATTTTGGTTTAATTCTGCCGACTATATCATATAGCTGTCATAGGAACGATAGGACGAAAATGAAACTTTAGTATGAAAAACTTTTTTGTTGTTTAAACTAGCTCACTGAAACTTGTCATATATAAGTTTAATGGCGACTTAAACGTCTCATATAAATTTGTTCTTCAGCGGACCACTATATCATATAGCTGCCCTAGAAAAAATCGGCCCAAATTGGAGTCTTTGTATGAAAAACTTTTTTGTTTGATAAACTATCCGAATGAAACTTACAGAATTTAAGTTTAGTGATGACATAAACGTTTCATATAAATTTGGTCAACATCGGACCACTATATCATATAGCTGTCATAGGAACAATCGGTCGAAAGTTCTGTTTTTTCTTTGTTTGTGAAGCTGTCTGGCTGAAACTTACAGAATTTAAGTTTAGTGACGACTTATACGTCGCATATAAATTATGGCCAATTACACGTCTCATATAAATTTGGTCTACATCGGAACACTATATCATATAGCTGCCCAGAAAAAATCGGCCCAAATTGGAGTTTTTGTATGAAAAAGTTTTTTGTTTGATAAGCTATCCAAACGAAACTTACAGGATTTAAGTTTACGGCCGATATAAACGATTCGTATAAATTTGGTCTACTTCGGACCACTATATCATATAGCTGCCATAGGAACAATCGGCTGAAAATTTACTTTTTCCATGAAATGTTTTTTTCTGCAACTGCAAATGTAGAGCATAACATATTCGGTTCACCGAAGATTATTTTTGCTTTCTTGTTTACTAAAATTTTCTCTAAATTGGTTTTTGCTTTGCAGAAATTACTGTGGGCCGTTTCACAGGCGCTGCAGGAGAAGAAAATCTCCGCAAAACATGAAAATTTCCGTCAACATGCCGCTGATTTGGCGCGCATTGTGAAACGTATCTTTCAGGAATTTTATCAGGGTCATACGACAAGCAATAGTGAAACATTATTAAGGTTTGTACACTCTCTCAAATATTTTTACCTGATTTTTCCATCATACAATAACTTTTATATTTTTACCTATTTTAACAGACTTGCCAAGAAATATGCATACAGTGTTATTGCTGGTAAGCAAGCTGATGATATTTACCTGCATGCGCGCAGTCATGAAAGTGAAGCCAAGCGACAATCTAACAGCAGACTTTCTGGTTATATTGGACCCGAAGAATTTGCACAACGCAAATTATTATTATCATCATCGCAAACAAATTCACAATCCTTGTCACAATTATCATTGACACGCAGCCTCGGTGATGGAGGTTCAATACAAAATCTCTTTGGCAGTGAGAATTCTATTGATTCATTTGGTCTTAGCAATGTTGGTACACCAACAAGTGCAACATCATGTTTAACACAATCAAGTCTCATGGAACGCATATCTGAGGAATTATTTTATAAGCAGGAACAATCACAACATTTACCTATACAGCCAAATCCTTCATTACAGAATAGTTCCTCGAAGAGTAATTTAGGTGGTTTGGCATTACGTGAGAATGTACACTGTGAGCAGCGTAGATCGGCACAAAAGAATTTTACTGGTAAAGATCAACGTAATATAAGTCCATATTTTGGTGGCAGTAATAGTAATGGTTCTGCACGCAAATTGCAATCGGTTGCAATTGCAACAGTTGGTGGCAACATTTGCGATTCAGGCGCTAAAGCTAAACGTCAAATATGCTTTGAGTAATAGTTCAATTTTTTTTATTTTTTATTATTATTTTATTTTTTCATCAGTTTTGTTCTTTTGTTTTTTTTTCCCCATTGCAATTTAATGCTGCTCCAAATTGTTATATTTATCTTATTTATGCAACGGTTTATTATTTTTTTTATCGTTTGTTTTATATATATTTTTTCTTGGGTTGTGTATCGCATTTAGCTTAATTTAATAGAATTTTGCACAATTTTGAACAGATCCTACTACTGATATATACGTACGTACACATCAAATCTGCTATATTATATATATATAATACAATTTATAACTAGAAAACAAAAGTTATTTGCGCTACGCCGTAGTTTTTCATACACTTGCAGGTTAAAATGAAAAATATTTCATATGAAAAATGATTTTTTAAGCTATTGTTGCTATGACAGCTATATAATATAGTCATCCGATATGTATGATATTTGGTAGATAAATGTAAATCTCTGCTAAAGCTAAGATCTTTAAATTTCAAGCGGATATTTTAACAAACAAAAGAATTGTTCATACAAAATCTTAATTTTGGAGTTAAGATTCCTATGACAGCTATATGATATAGTCATCCGATTTGTACGAAATTTAAGACATATGTCTCAGTCTTTGCTAAAGCTAAGATCTGTAAATTTGAAGCAGATATTTTAACAAATAAAAAAGTTTTTCATACAAAATCTTAATTTTGGAGTTAAGATTCCTATGACAGCTATATGATATAGTTGTCCGATTAAAGTGAAACATGAAAGATATGCATAGGTCATGGCTAAAGCTAAATGCTATCAATTTCAATAAGTTAGCTAAAGAAATATCAAAATTTTTTATACAAAAACTCAAATTTGCACTAATGTTTCCTATGACAGCTATATGATATAATCGTAGGATTTTAATCAAATTTGACAGATAAGTCTTAGGCATCATAAAACTTGCATACTGCAAATTTGAGGCGCATAGCTTGAAAAAAATGAGAGAAGTTCAGACTTAATTTTCTAAGGATTTTTGAACACATGCTGATCATGAATATATATGCTTTATAATTTTATTATAAACTTGCAAGCGTATGAAAAAAATTAAAAAAAAACAATAAAACTGCAATATTTTTCATTGAATAACAATTTTAAATAATAAACAATAAAAAAAAAAAAAAAATTAATTGAAAATTGTAAAAACTTAAGCCTCATATATATAGTATAAATATAAAGAATAAAAAAAAAAAACAAGAACTGTAACATTGTAAAGACTTTATATTTTGGTCTGCTGCACAAGTTAATGATTTAATATTGAGGTGATGATGATGATGATTGTGTTAATTATTAAGCACATAAACAATTGTAAACTGAATAGCATAAAAAAAAGAATGTTTAATCTTAATATTAATATTAATAATAATAATAATAATAAAGAAAAAGAAGAGACTCGAAAAATAATATAATAAAAAATTAATAATAGCCACTGCGATTTATATAACGACGAATTAAAATAAATGAAATAATATGAAAAACCAAAGCAACAATTAAAAGACTAATACAATCCAACCAGTAAGTGTATTCAGCAGTGCGGTATGATGCCTGCTGTAATACTTCAAGTCCAGTTTTAATACACGGATGTTCATCATTAATGGGACAATCTATAAAATGAATATAGAAATTATTTCATTGATATTTCTAGAGAGAGATAAGACTAGACTTACCTATATTATCAATATCAATCCAAAAATTATACATTAACGCCTCATTGGCATAGAAAAAAAGCGAGAAATACTTGAGAACTGGTACAGAATCAACATTCATATAAGTACCGCCAAAGATTAAAAATAATAAATCAAATGGTGCCGCACATTCTGATGCCATTTTATCCGTTTCAAATAAACTTGATAGAAAAATGCCATAACCAACGGCAGCAATAGCTGATAGACTCATGAGAAAACCCATCGTTATATAAAGTAAAAATCCACGTGTATAATATATTGATGCATAGATAATTGATAGAAACATATAACCTTTAAAAAAGGCAACTGGTATAAAGGATAATACCAATGCCACATAATATGCTGATAAACTATATGTACCTTCACCTACTTCACGTCGTATGATTGGTAATGCACTTGGAAATATATATGTAACACCATAACTGAATGTAAATATCATTTCATTGCTAAGCATAAAAATTGAACCGCCAACATCTTGTACAGTGCGTTGTGTTAATCCACCAACACCTGAATATAACAGAGAGAGCGTCACAGCGGTTATCATAAAGAAACCAAAACCAATTAAACCGCTACGTAAATTACGTAAATCTTCTGTCATGAAACGTATTATTAGTAGATATACTTGATATATCCAACGTATACGTTTAAAATTTTGCATTCGTTTCATATAATCGCCACTATAGTTGCGCGCTAATAGCCAGCTGCCAGTGTAAAGTCCATCTGTTTCATGCTCATACTTGATACGCAGCAATTCACCTGCATTTGTTTTCTCATGACTATCGACAATTGTTTTTAAATAGAAATCAGCAGGATTGCAGTTCAAAGGTAGCACATAGCCAAGGCTGTCGGGAGAGAGAGAAAAAAATGATATAAAAAATTAATGAGCAATTATTGTAAGCAGTTTAACAGCACAATGAAAGAGATGCGGCATAGAGTAATTAACAGTCTACTACTGCTGGCGCTCTAAGCAGATTAATGTTATGTAAAGAGTCAATGTTAACAGGCTAACAGTTGGCGCTGTATAGGGATAACAGCGCGTAGCCAAGGGGAAAGAGATGACGCATGCAGAGTAGTTAACAGTTGCTGTAAGCAGGCTAATGTTATATTAACTGCTGGCGATCTAAGCAGTTTAATGTTATGTAAAGCCTCAATGTTGACAGGCTAACAGTTGGCGCTGTATAGGGATAACAGCGCGTAGCCAAGGAGAAAGAGATGACGTATACAAAGTAATTAGCAGTCGCTGAAAGCAGGCTAATGTTATGTAAAGTCTAAATGTTAACAGGCTGCTGTAAAGAGGGTAACAGCGCGTAGCCAAGGGGAAAGAGATGACGTATACAAAGTAATTAGCAGTCGCTGAAAGCAGGCTAATGTTATGTAAAGTCTAAATGTTAACAGGCTGCTGTAAAGAGGGTAACAGCGCGTAGCCAAGGAGAAAGAGATGACGTATACAAAGTAATTAGCAGTCGCTGAAAGCAGGCTAATGTTATGTAAAGTCTAAATGTTAACAGAGAGTAATTAACAGTCGCTGTAAAAGCTGGCTGCTGTTAACAAAGCATAGTGCATATTTTACATAGTTAACGAACAGGCGAACATAAAATATGCAACAATAATTTAATGTTAGCGCAAGCGAGACAGCTGCTTAGACAAACAAAACTCAACAGTAATCTGTCATTGTGTGTGTGTGTATGTCGAAGTTTGTTTACATTTCTTTAAACTTAAAAAATCGCTAAATAAAATTATATATTATTTATGCAACTTACTCTGTAAAAAATTTTGCTGCATTTTCAGTGCGTCCTTGATAAACAATTCTCCCCGCATCCATTAAAATAATATGCGTAAACAGCTCAAAAATATCAGAAGTTGGCTGATGTATTGAACAAATCGCCGCCTTCTTATGGATACCATTGGGACTCTGATTGAGCAAATTTAGTGTTGGCAACTCTTTCATTAACAGTTGCTCATGTTTATGCTCCACAATATCCATTTCTATAGAGTTACTATTACTACTGCTCGCTGTGGTTGTAGAAAATGAATCATCGCCATAAACTTGGCTTAATGAATGTTTGCTAATCCTACGCCGTGTGCACAGATGTCGCAATGTTTTGATCACCGAATAAGCACTGAAACTATCCAAACCTGTTGTTGGTTCATCACAAAATAGAAATATGGGATCTGTTATTAGTTCCTCTGCGAGACTAAGACGTTTCCGTTCACCGCCGGACAGCTGCTGGATGCGTGTGTGTGCTGCATCACGTAAGCCGACGGCAAGCAGTAGATCTGCAACACGTTGACGTTTTTCTATTTTGCTTGTTTTGCGATGCATCTTGAAGTGCGACTAAGTAAATAGATTGATTGAGTGATTGATAGATTGAATGAATGATTAATTGATTGATTAAATGATTAATTGATTAATTGACAGATTGAATGAATGTTTATATGAATGATTGATTGATTAACTGATTGAATGATTTATTGATTGACAGTTTGAATGATTGATTGATTGAATGAGTTTACTGGAAAAAAACCTACCATAAAATAAAGATGCTCGTAGGCGGTAAAGGTTTTAACATTGATCTCAAACTGTGGCAAAAAACTAGAGATGCGTGTCATCTGATCCCGATCCATGGCCACACCGTTTAAAACCACATCTCCGGTTAAATTACCACGCAAACGTTGCGAAATTGCCGCTAGCAATGTTGTTTTACCAGCCCCCGAGCCGCCTAATATGGCAATAAGATCGCCAGTTTTTAGGTGACCGCTGACTATAAAGAAAAACCACAAAGAATATGTAAGTGCTCGACTATATAATACCCGGTAACCATAAAGAAAGTTGCATAACTTCCAAGTTTATGTAGCGATCTGAACCAAAGTTGCATAGTTTAGCTATATATATCCCACACTACAAATTTTTCAAATTTCAGATAAATAACTTTACTATTTTGCCCGTAGTGCACTGTTTTATACTATTTTTATTGATTTCTGCAGTCATTTGTGGGCGTGGCAAAAATCCAAAATATACTTGAACTGCCTGCGAGTATTACAAACATTTTGCAAAAGAAATGAAGGCGCTAGCTCTTATAGTCTACGAGATCTAGCACTTTATACGGTCGTCCAAGCAGCATCCTATGGCTTATGGCGGCAACGGGTATAAAAACTTCATGTAACTTGTCCAACAAGTGCAACTTACCATCTTGTAGTATGCGTAACTGTT
Source organism: Zaprionus obscuricornis (assembly GCA_037044475.1). Classification (NCBI taxonomy): domain Eukaryota; kingdom Metazoa; phylum Arthropoda; class Insecta; order Diptera; family Drosophilidae; genus Zaprionus; species Zaprionus obscuricornis. Next base: position 13,397 of record JBAMBR010001294.1, read on the forward strand.
GCTGCTTTCGACATTCATTCCAGAAACTATAATTATTTTGCTCCTGTGCCGGCACATAGTAATTCAATTGTTTCCATTCCAGGTATAAATTTGGCTCCAAGCTGCTATTATCATTCATTATCATTCGATGCGAAGTTCAATGGACTACGAAATGAATTTGATAAATGTGACAATTTCTTTACTTTTTTTTTTGTCAGTTTCAGTTGCAGCAGCATCCACAGCTAGAAACACAATGAGAGAGAGAGCTTGAACTCTAGCAAGACTAATCCCTTGTCGTCTTATCAATTTTTCTTTTTATCTTATCAAAAATTTACACTTTTTTTTTCTCTTTTGTTTTTTTTTTTGTATTTGTTTTTGTGCATTTTGTTTTGTCACAGACACAGATAGTTCAACATTTCATTCACTGCTACTTGCTCTATTTAAGCTGGCGAGGATTAGTTTGGCGTTACGGGAAACCTTAAATCTGTTTGCGGGCGAGCGAGCGAGCGACAACTGTGCGCTGCCAAGTTTACGCGTTAACTGTGCCACAAACATTGACTGCAACGTTATTTTCTAACTCTGCTGCAGTTGACAGCCGCAACCACGCCCCGTTGCCCATTTTTGTGGGTTAACCGTAAACATATTTTTTTTTTTTTTAACCGCATTTTGATTTCGTTTTTTTTGCCGGCTAATTATTTTACTTATCTCAAATTCGCATTTCGCGCCATTGACTCTCAGTCTGACTAAGCTTTGATCTATAAGTTAGAGCGAGACACACACATTAGCAGACTGACAGTCTAGTTTCTCTCTACACACACACATACATACAGATGCAGCTGCAGCTGCAATGCTGCTCACACTGCACAGACAAAGCTTTTGATTAATTTCAAATTTTTTTTTTGAAGGTTGACGCTGCGCAGACAGTGGCAGAGCATAGATAACTGTAAATATAATGCAATGCATTAGTTTTGTGCATTATGCTAAGGGCGGCAAAACTTGCTATAATTATAATTAAATTATTTATAATTTTTTTTTAAGTTTTTTTTTGTAATAAAATTCAATTTTTTTTACATTTTTGTGACATTGGCAAATTTTTAAAATTTTTTTTTTTTATTTTAATAAAATTCCATTTTTTACATTTTTGTGACATTGAGAAATTTTAAAAAAAAATATTTTTTTTAATAAAATTCAATTTTTTAACATTTTTGTGACATTGGCAAATTTTATAAAATTTTATTCACATTTTTATGCAATAATCAATAATAAATGCTGAGCACCTTGTGAAATGGTATATATTCCAATTCAGCAGCATGTGCACGTCTATAATCCCATAGATATTGATCGATAAGTATCGAATTAACATTACGTGTATCGATATCAGGATACTTCTGTTCCAATACCTTAACAACAGCATCTTTCACTTGTTCTATAATATAAATCGAAGCGCCACGTATTTCAACTTCCATAGCATCACCATTTTGCATGATGGTATCCTGCTTCAACACCTCCAATAATTCTGGCGTATATTCTAAGCTGCCAAAATGTACAAGTACTTGTGGCACACGATAATCGGCAAACATTGTTATTTTCTCAATATCCTTGAAATAACCAAGTCCTTTGCCTTGATAACAGGACCATAAATCACCAACAAGTATTTGTGCACGCTTCAAGATGGCAACCTGCTGATCAGCATATTGTGCATAATCACGAAAGCAGGGAAACTCATCGACAATTAGTTGTAGTAGTGTAACTGCTGAATTATTTGCTGCTTTCACAACATTCTCGAATTGTCCTTGCCATTTGGTTAACAGCTGTTCGCCCACCTGATGTAGACATTCGAGTCGCTGTTCTAGCAGCGGTATTTTTGTTGCAGCATCATCGGGACGAAATATTTGCAGTAATGTTGACAAATCAATTTTTGCATAGAATGCAGGATTTGTTATATCGAAACCTTCGTCCTGTGCACGATTAATAGCAGCACAAAGTGCAAAATAACCCGTATAATTATTTACCTTATACTTTGTATAATTATCTAGCGAAAAAATGATTTCATATTTTATTATTATTATTCTTATCATATGATAAATAATTGCACAACTTACCGGGCGTCCAGAAGCAAAAGTTAAGCGTATCAACAATAAAAATCCAGTTAGCGGCATGCGCATCACTTGGCCTCGGATGCAATTCATGTTGTGAGAAATTTTCAACATTTATACGTTTCGCTGTTATTTTTTTATTATTCATTAATTGTTGAGCACATGGAATTTGATATGAAATACTTACATACAACACCATTGACTATTTCATCAACTAATTTTGTTATGCCAGCGGGTAAAACTTTTAAATATTTAGCATGGCGCACAATGTGCTCACCAGATTCTCGTGGGGTTAGGGTGGTGCCCATTTTGCTCAGCTTACTGCAAAGTCTTTGACTGACTAAAAATCTTGCTGTCATCTCGATAACATAAACAGCAGCTTAACAGCGATGCGATCGATTGACAAGTATCGACTATGGCAGAATGCGAAAATGTACTAAAAATATAATAATAAATAATTGTATATACTTGTAAAATTATATAAAAATAATAATTAAATATTCAAAATTATATAATTTTTAATAATTCTCATTAAAATTCATCTAAATTCTTATTTTAAATAGTGCGCGCATCACATGTTAAGTGCGCAATGTTAAAACTCATAATTGCGCTAACATAAACGCAAAATGCGCATAACAGCTACATATCGATATATATTAATATGAAACGATAGTCAGCTGAGTGTGTACATATATTACGTAGCATGCAAAACAGTTAAATTTGTAATTTGTAAATTTGCCGCAATTCACTTGCAGTGTTATAAATGTTCATCTTTGACATTATATAAATTTACCACATTTATAAGGTACATGCTTACTTAACTAACTCATACCATGAGCAGTTGAAATGTCAAGGATTTACTCGTACCCATATTAAGCTTTATATCCTTGCTTTATGACACGCGTAATTCGAGTCAAAATATGCAATTAAACAAAAACTTCTTGACTGTAAAAATATTTGCATAACTTGAAAAGCAAACAAAAATGTCAGGGCGTCACGTCTTGCTGCTTCTTCTTCGAAGACAATGCTAAGTTGTTGTTCAACTTGTCATTATAAGCATACACACACACACACATAGAGCCGGTCTATTCATCTATTCAGCAAACTAACGGTACGAGGGTTGTGCTGTTACTTTTACTAAAGTGTAGATTAATAGCTTGGGTGGGACGATGAGGCTGTGCATGTGGCAGGAGGTTATGCTGTTGCTCAGACAGAAATCAGCGCTCGTAAAATTTACGTAAAATTCATTAAGCGCAACAAAAGACGACAACGGCAAGCAGGTTGCAGCAGCAGCAGCAGCAGCAGTCAAAATGGGGCGTCTTCTCTGTTGGCGACAACTTACAGATACTCACGCACACATACAAACATATATACAGCCGCATTTAGACAAAGCCTTGCATAGTTGATAAGGCGCGTCCTCATCGAGCTGCCATCTAAGCAGAAACTGTCAAGTGTGTGGAGGCAGCAAGCGTTGCGCGTCAAGCGACACTGAAAGCAACAAAATTTTTGTCATTTCAAAGGATATGATGCTTTTGTGGCATTATTGTTGCACCAAGCTCCATTTCCCCATGCGCGCCATTGTCATAATAATCATCATCATTATTATCATTATTATTATACGCTCTTACCACATTCAGCTGTTGCGCGCTGAGGCGCAACTTCAACGTCAACTTCACTTACAGCTTCAATGTTCCTTAAGTGGCTCTATCTCTCTGTCTCTCTCTCTCTCTTTCAGACACACACACACATACAGTCTTACAATCACAGCGACTGACAGATTAGAGAGCTGACATTAAGTTTGTCCTTTTGCAATGTTGATTGTTTAAAGCAATGATCCAGCCCATTGCTGAAATTCTAGTCCCGGAATAAAATACGGGCCCAGTCTCTCATTTACAACAGCAGCAAAATGTTGATAGAGCGATGGCGGGCGGCGCATTACAACATGTTGCGGTCACCAGATGTGTGTGTGGGCGGGCGCTCTCCATGTGTACGTATGCGTGCGTGTGAGAGAGAAAGCAAACAGTGTGAGGCAAAGGCGTACGTTGTTATGTGGTATGTAATGAGTTTTACGCGGTATTTGCCGCAGGTTACGCCCAAGCTTTGGGCATATTTTCCATGACAATTTTTGGTCGGCTCTCAATTTATAGAGCCGATAAGCTGCCGGTCTGCCGTTCCCTGCGCTGCTAATGCCGGTAATTAACGTCTTTTGTCAACTGATTTCAGTGGAGCCACGCCATTGTGTTTCGTTTCTCTCTCTTTGCACAGTGTGCCCACATCAAATTTATGTAAATACACAGTGTATATGTATGAGTGTGTGTGTGTATGCATTGCATTGCAGCTTTGTATGCTGCTGGCAAAAATTGATCAGCTGCACAACAGTGGGGGGAAAGTCAACTGTTGTGTAGCATTAGAAATGGCATAAAAATTGCCAAAATTACATTGGTATTTTTTTTTTGTTCACAAAACAAAAAGAAATGCAAAATGCTGTGTAAAAAGTAATTAAAAATGCATTGAGTATTTACTTCTTTTTAACTAGTTTTTTTTTGTATTGTGATGAATTTGTAATAATGCAAGAGCAGCAGCTTAAATTATTTACCAAGTGAACAAACTGTAATTGCCAAATAAATAAAAGTAAACTAACCGCAAATGAAACGTTCTTCTCTTTCTCTCTCTCTCTCTCTATCTTTTGCTTTATTCAAATGTCAGAGAAAGTAATAGAATAGTAAACAAAAAAAAAAAAAAAAACTATGCATACAAAATCCACCTCACTCAAAAAAAAAAAATAAATAAAGAAGAGTAGAGTGTAGAGAGAAGAATGACTGTGGGGCAAGCATAAAATGTTACGGGCAAAGCGCTTTCATGTCAACCATAAAAATAGCAGACGCATAAAAAATTAATAAGCAGTCATGGCTAGCGCGCTACTAGCCAGTGGGCAGTGTCGTTCTGTGTCGTCCAATGTCCAGCTATGACAAGAAAGAGATAGAGATGGTGATGGTGGTGGAGGACAACGCATTCTGCCATTGTATCTCTTGTGTTGTCCTTTTGCTTTTGTGCAGCTACGCTCAAACCCTTCACCTGCCACGACGACGAAGACGACGACGACCATCGCTTAACGGAGCGAGACACATCATTAATGCATAATTCAAACGTTTGGCAGTTTTGTGCTTTCAATATTCAATTTGAATGCCGCCCGAAGCGAAACTGTTTGTGTGTGTCTCTACACCGCACAATCTTTTTGTCTTTATTCTTATACCCTGCAATGATAAATAGAAACTGGTTATGATACACTACTGTGTATTTTTATATAAAAAAATGTCTTAATTTATACCAAAATATTAATATATCGATTGTGCAATTTTAATCATCGATATTTGTATTAATAATTATGCAAGCAATTTATTAATTATTATATTTTTATTTACAGGATATTTTGCTAGTGTATATTTTCGCAATTTATCTTTTAGTTTTTGTTACTCTTAGTTTGTTTTATGCTTCATTTTCATGCTTGCTTATTTATTTTCTTTTGTGTGGCGCTGATCGGTTTGCCACCCTCTCATTTTGCGTTTGCCATTCTTACGCTCTCACACTCTCTCTCGCTCTCGCTCTCGCTATACAGTTGTATGTACCTGCTGCATTATTCAGGCGATTCGATTTACAACAACATGAAATGCATGATAAACCGTTTCTATCGCATTGAGACGACAATATCCACTATTGTCTTGGACATGTCACCGCCCACGTCTTGTTGTTGCTTTCATTTTGTTGTTGTTTTATTTTTTTCTTTTTGGCCGTAGGGCTTTTCTATGAAATCAATGAGGACTCATGCTACGTTCTCTCGCCTGTCGTTCTGTGTTGCATGCGTTAGTTGTTTATTAAATATAAATGATTGTCACTTGCGGCATGTCGTCAACTTGCGGCTCCTCAACTGCAACGAATGATAGAATCAAGCGAATTGTTGACGGCGATGATTGCTTGAATTTCATTGAGTAAGTATGTATGTATGTATGTATGCCCCGTGGCTCCTATTGAAACCAATTGGACGACTCTCAACATGCTGAACAATGGTTCTTATTGCGATTACGATTTCTTGTGTTCCATGTATGTAGCTTACATGTATAGCAGAAGGAGTAAGAGACAGAGAGTCCGTCCATTCAATGGCTGCTTTTATGCTGCAATCGACGATTGCAATTTGGACAAGTGAGTAACATGACTGACACTTGGGCGCCGCACTTTGACAAGTCATGTCATTCGAATTCGAAATTCGAATTCGATTTGAAATTGCAATTGATATTGATACGACTGTGTGTGAGTGTGAGAATGAGAATGAGAGAAAAGAAAATGATGGCATGAAGTCAAGAGTGAGAGAGAGAGTGATACTGCTCTCGACTTCTTCTTACTCTTTGCCTTTGTCTTCTATTCGCCATTTGACATTCGCTTGTCATTTGAGTAGTACTTACTTTTCTACTTACTACACATGGGGTTTGGGGTATTAAACTATTGGCTCCATACCATATTTATATACGTAAAACTATACTCGTAATTGCAAACGTCATTGCGCTGGTGTGAGTTGACGACGTTGATGTTGACGTTCACGGCTAAAGGATTTTTGTGAAATGATTCGCCGGATATTGACCACAAAATGCCATTAAAAAATAATTACGCATTTTAATTGGCATTTAGTTGAGGCAAAAAAAAAAAAAAAATTAAGTGCCGTTCAACATAAAAACGGCTTTTATTATTGATTACTTTAACGGTTTATTTATGATGCGCGATGCGTATGTGTGAATCTCAGTGTATGTATGTGTTGTGTATCTGTATAACTATTTGTTTGCAGAGTACAGTGTGTACAGTAAAGCTTTGCTCACAACTACCAAAAAAAATATATATATATGTATATAAGCTTAAAGTAAAATTGTATAATAATTATATAATTATTTAACTGTATATTATAGTCAGATTTTACTATAGATACTTCTATAAATAAACATGTACTATATATATATACAACATGTACATCTGATAAAGCTGCTGCTGCTGAACGCAACCGTGCGTGACGCAGCGACACTTAAAAATCAATTAACGATTGCAGGGTTATGTGCTATGTAAAAATTGATTTAGGCTGCATTAAATAATGAGTTAATAATTGATTTCAGACGAAGCAACGTACATATAATGCTACTAGACAATATAATATAAATTTATGAAACTTAATGGCCGCGCGCAATCAGTGACAATTTGACTAATATAATTATGTATTTAATTGATCATTAGTTAGAAAGAGACAAAACTATAGCATACTTTTTAACAGCGATAGCAAAAACAATAACAGTGCTATCGATAGCATGGCTGTTAAAACGCAAAGCTCACGCAACGCAATTAAGAGCGATCAACGCAAAAAGGAGCTGCGTGAGAGCGAGTGCGCTCTCACTGTTCAGTTAGTTTTTTAATCGTTTACATTAACAATTGTTGTTTGATCGTGTAATATTATGAATATAATCAGTTATGTAACTGCATAAATACATATGTAGTATATATTATTGTGCCATATCGTGTACATATCGCTTTAAACTTCTTACATGACATTTATGTATGTGCTGTGTGTTGTTGCGCTTGTTAATACGAGAAATTAATCCAAAATGGTTTCATTTAATGACATGAGAACTGCGACAACTGCAATTGCAGCTTTCGGTGCGCCTCAAATTGTGTGGCAGCATGGCAGCAGCAACTCTCTTTCACTGTTTGTTCGCGTGCACAATGTACACTAATTGTGGCATGTATTAAATAAACTACAATTGCAAATGGCGCATTTCATTTCACAAAACTGGCATTTGAGCGGCCAGCAAAGAAAGAGAAGGCAACAGAGTGAGTGAATGTATGTATGTATGTGTGTGATAAGGACACAAACTGCCACATGGTTTGTTATTATTTGCAGTTGGATTACCAGCAATTGTCGTTGCTGTTGTTGTTGTTGTTGTTATTGTTGCAACTGGCAGCGAACCTGCACTTTGCATTGTTGCCATTTCCGTTGCGGGTGCATTTTTTTTTCCTATGTAATTGCAAATGGCCGTCGATTTCATGCGGGTGGTAAGGGAGTGCAGTGCACGCTACACTGTTGCATGATGATAATGATGGAAATAATGATGTTCACTGTGCTGGTATGCAACATACAATAATGTGCGACAATTAAACCAAGTTCGAAGCTTAGATAACACAATGCAACATCTTGAATTTTGTTACCGTACACCCGCACACAAAAATGGCAGCATGTTGTTGTAGCATTGTTGCAAGCGTCAGCAGTGGCTGCAAGCTGCAGCTGTCAGCGGCATATGGCAGCAAACAGTGTGCAACATACTTACATATGTATATGTGGCACTGTTTGTGTGGCATATGCCATAATCATATTTAAGAGTTTCCCGGAATATTCGTGCAACTGCAACCTCAATTGCAATTGCTGTTACCGCTGCTGCTTTCAGCTTTCAGCTTTCAACTGCTGCTGCTACTGCTGTTGGCCAGTTTTGCTGGCAGCTTGTATTGCTTGCCTCTTGTCGGCGGCTGTTTGGTTGGAAAACCACAAATTAAGCAGAGAAATCCTTGCCGTGCATGCAACCGATGGCGCCGCATCGTGTCGACAACAACAACAGCAACAACAAAAAGAAGAGGCTTGTGCGCGCCACACAAGCATGCAACAATCAACCGCAATGTTATGGCTGCAGCGTGCGGCAGCGAGGCGTGGCACGTCTGCAGCGCCAGATAAATGCCCGTTGCCACATTGCGTTGCCCCGCGTTGCATGCAAACAAAAAAAAAAAAAACTCAGCAAGGCGACGACAGAAGGCAGAGGCATAGAGAGCAAGAGGCAGTGGGAGCGAGAGAGAGAGAAAGAGAGAGAACACTCACGTCAGCGCTCGTGCGTTTATTTGCCGTTTCCGCTTCCGTTTGTCGTCGTCAACGTCATCGTGCTACTCGTTGCTCTTGTTACTCTTGTTGTTGTTGTTGCTCTTTTTGTTGTTGTTGTTGTTGCTGCTGTGGTCAATTTCAATGCTCCCATTGCGCGTTAATAAGTCGCCGTTGCTGTTGTTGTTATTGTTGCTGTAAATGACACACAAAAATGCGCAGCATTTTGCACATGGAAATGAACTCAACGCGCCCCGCCCCCTTGCATGAGCATAAAACTGCATTTAAATCACAGCAACAAAAATTCACTGCAATTTGTTGCTGCGCCAGTTATTTTTGTGTTTTTCTCTTTATTATTGTTTTGTTTTATTTTTTTAGATTTTTATTTTTATTTTTTTTGGTATTTTGGCGCCAATTGCAGAGAACAGACAGCGAACATTGCCAACAATTTCCTTTGAAGCAACATTAAAACCAACGTCAATTAGTTTTTGTTGCATGTCGAAAAGTGGCAGCAAGTTGCAACAGCTGCTGATACAGTGCCACAACAGATAAACATGCCGCAAATGTTGTTTAATTGCTAAAAACAAAAATAATTATAGATTTACATACATTTATTTCACTGAGAATTCTGTTACACACGATTTTATACTATATTTTTAGTATTTTTTATTTCATAGAGAAAATAAAATGAAAAATAAAACAAATATAAAATAAGCTAAAAAAAAATTTTAAAAAAAATCAAATACAAAAAATATATAAAAAATAAATTTAAAAAAAATTGTAAAAATTAAAATGAATGAAAAAATATATTATATATATTTATTTAAATTTTTACGATTTAAAAAAATGTTTAAAAATTAATGTAAATATTTAAATATTATTAATTTGTTATTACCAATTTTTTTTATTATTATAAATAGTTTATATTTGTTTCTTTATGGTGTTTGATTATTTTTATTTATTATTAGTTTTTTTTTAATTTATTTTTAATTATTTGTATTTTTTTTAGAATTTTAATATAATTTCTTTTTATATATTTTTAATTTTTTTTTAAATATATATATATATTTTTTTTATATATTTTTTTATACCATAAATTTCAACAAAAATATTTTGTATTTTTATTTTAGAATAATTTTGTTTTATTCAAATTTTATTTAAATGGTTTTTTTTATTTTTAATTTTTTTTATATTTTTTTCAGAACTTTATCTTTTTTTTTTTTATTAATTTTTGTTTTAATATATTTTTTATTATTATATATTTTTTACTGACATCAATTAAAAAAAATATATTGTATTTTTTTTAGTTTTTTTTTCTTTATAAAAATTTATTATAAGGTTTTTTTTTTATAATTATATTTTTTTTTTAGATCTTTACCTCTTTTTTATTTTTTATTATTATTTTTATTAATTTTTTCCTTAAATCAGTAAAAAAAAATATTTTGTATTATTTTTTTTGGTTTTTTTTCTTTATTAGCTATATCTTTAATATCGAGAATTATTTTTTGTATTTTTGTTTTAAGTTTTTATGAAATTTCTATTTTTCTTTTTGGTTTTTAAATTTATTATATTTTTCATTTTCTGGTTAATAAGCATTAATATAATTTTTTCTATATGTATTTATTTTTTTTTTTTTTAAATTTGTATTTTTATTTTTATTATTTATTCATTTATTATTCTTATATATTTTTTTATATTTATTTTATTATCTCTATATTTTAATATTACACACAAATTTTTTTTATGTATTTCTAATGTATTTATTTTTGTATAATTTATTTTGTGTGTTATTTATAAATATTCTTTTAATTTAATTTAATATTTTAACAATTGAAATTAACATTTAATTTAGTGACAACTTGTTAGCTAATAAACTAAGCTCTAAGTACAATAGAAATAATCTTTAGCAGCTTGTCAATTGATTATTATTAACATTATTACGATTATTATTATTATTATATTCATTTGCATTTTGCATTGTGAGCAGTCGTTGGACATAAACATAAAGCTAGAACCCTCAAAAAGTTGCCAGAGAGTTGTCAGAGTTCTTGAGTTTTGCCAAGCTAGTTGTTAACCGTCGGCATGCGATTATTGCCCCCGAGTTAAGTTTTGTAAGTAAGTTTTACAACTGCAGATTGACATAAAAGTTGCTCGGGTGCCGAGTTGCAATCACTACAAAGCACCCGCATCCGCAATTCGCATCCGCATCCGCAATTCAACAAAAAAAAAAACATTGCAAAAAAACGAGACACAGAGAGAGAGAGTAAGAGGCGTAGTATAAACTGTGAGACGGCGAGACAAAGTTGATAGAGAATAAGGAGTGCAGCAGGGAGTGAGAGAAAAGCAGACAAAGTAGAGACCCTGAAAACTAGACAACACACAGAGCAGAGCAGAGCAGCGCAGCGCAGAGCAACGATAGTGGCAGCAGCAAACCGTCGTCGTTGTGTCAAAGTTGAGAAGCATCCATGACACTTGGACCTTCATTTAGTTAAGCTGACGTTATTGTTGATGCTGAACTGAACCCCAGCTCCCCACCGTCCCAGTCTCTGCTGTCACTCAACTTACAACACAATGGCAAACATAGTGAAACGACAGCATTATCATCAACAACATGTTGCTGCAACAACAGTGGCTGCAACAACAACAATACGCTGCTACGATAACATCAGCAAAAAGCATTGTGCAAAGCTTTGATGCTTCCGTTTTGCCACTGACACTGCTGCCACTGCCACTGCCACTTGCCACTGCTGCTTGTTATGCAACAGTGTAAAGCAGCAACAGTCGCTAAATTCTTTGTATGCAACGTTTTATTTTTTTTTATGTTTATGTTGTTCAACCTGCAAAACTAATAACAATAATGCATAATGTTCATTGAGACTAAGTTTTGTCTGTGTGTGTGTGTGTGTGTGCAGTGGCATGCAACTGTCTGCTGTCTCCTGTCTGTTGCCTGCCTCAATGTTTGGGCAAGCTCGTAAATATTATTTAGCAAAAAACGGGCAACATTGGCCAAGACGTGCGGCTGCAAAAGCACTTTGTGCTTAATGAAGCGAGAATTTCTTTAGCCAGAACTCCGAGCGCCCTTCCCCCCACCAGACACTCTCTCTCACTCTTTCTTTTACTGCTGCTGCTACTACTCTTACTCTTTCACTCTTACTGCCACTGCTGATCTCTCTGCTTCTCTGTCTTGCTTTTGCCACTTGCACTTGACCATTACGCTTGTTGGCCATGGCCAACAAGTTGTATCCTTTGAGCTCTTTTATCTGTTGCCAGCAAATCAGAAATTGCTTATACGCAATTTTGTGGTGTGAAAGTTTACAGTTGGCTTTGGCACTTTCACCAACACTTTCACTTGCTTTTCCTCCGCACACACACATACAATAAATGTTTTAAAGCATTTAAAGCTACAAAAAACAGCTAAAAAAATAATATAAATAATTTATAGCTAAAAATAGCAATAGAAATCAGCTAAAAATAT